>CM055279.1:42703698-42989341 GCA_029237695.1 Conchocele bisecta
ACGGACGGACGGACGGACGGACGGACGGACGGACGGACGGACGGACGGACGGACGGACGGACGGACGTGGACGGGACGCACGTTCCTACGAATGAATACTTGTTGGGTTTTTACTGTATAAAAATACCCAACAAGAGTACCCAACACTATCCTAACCCTACCCAATAAGATCCCCGTACGCTTACAACAAGTACCCATTCGTGTGTGCGGACGGACGGACGGACGGACAAGGGTAACACTGAATGCCCCCTCCACTATCGTGGTGGGGCATAAAAATATATTCCCAAATTGGGTGGTTCGAGTTATGCTCTGGATACAAAAATCAGAGCACGAAACAAACAAAGGGAGATAAGTAAACAAGAATTCCGCGGAATCAGATGACTCGCCTTGTCCCGCCTTGACCTCGAGCCTGTGCCCGAAAGCAATTTTCACTGGCCCGAACATATTGTACAATTATTGACTAGTGAGCCATAGAATATCAGATTATATTCTATGGCTCACTAGTCAATAATTGTTTTATTATATGATAATAGTCTGTATATAGCACTTACGACCTTATGCTACTAGACAAAAATTGAAAAAGAATTTGAAAAAAAAAATGAAAAAAGAAAATGGAAAAAAAAAGTTTAAAAATTAAAAATAATAATGCTCGCTACTGGAGCCCAGAATTTTTGTTAATAGTCCTATATTTATCTACATATATCTGCACAGGTCCACATACTGCCACAATATTGTCAACACAGTTTACGGAAATGTAATAATGTACCTGTATAAATTACCTGTAATAAGTTAGTGGTCAGTTAAAAAATTGAAAAAGAATTTGAAAAAAAAAATGGAAAAAGAAAATTAAATTAAAAAAAAATAAAAAAATAAAAAAATAATGCTCCCTACTGGAGCCCAGAATGAAATATAGTCCATATATCTACTTATCATATATACACAGGTCCACATATTGCCACAATATTTTCAACACAGTTTACGGAAATGTAATATAATCATTTACCTGTATAAATTACCTGTAAGTGGTCAGTGGTCACTTGCACATGCTAGCACATGCACAGGTGAATAGTCTGTATATAGCACTTACGACCTTATGCTACTAGACAAAAATTGAAAAAGAATTTGAAAAAAAAAATGAAAAAAAAAATGGAAAAAAAAAGTTTAAAAATTAAAAATAATAATGCTTGCTACTGGAGCCAAGAATTTTTTTAATAGTCCTATATTTATCTACATATATCTGCACAGGTCCACATAATGCCACAATATTTTCAACACAGTTTACGGAAATGTAATATCCAATGTAGTAATTTACCTGTATAAATTACCTGTGGTCAAGTCTGGACATTTGCACATGCTAGCACATGCAGCACATGGACAGGTGAATGGTTCTCCCAGTCTCTATTGTTCTCTCTACAGGTAAGGTGTACAGAGCACATGAGAAAAGGTGTACAGAGCAGACGAGAAAACGGGTCTTCATGAATTATTCTCCAGTTTGTAGAGTGCGCAAAACAAAAAAAGGAGATAACTAAAAAATTAGCTACGCAAGAGTTGTCATTCTTGTGCGCGACACACCTCCGGGTCGTGGTCTATGCATGTGTGAAGTTTCATGAAAAATATTCCAAAGGGTGGTCGAGTTATGCTCCGGACAGGAAATCAGTGCGCGAAAACAAAAAAGGGAGATAACTAAAAAATTAGCTATGCAAGAGTTGTCATTCTTGTGCACGACACGCCTTCGGTTCGTGGTCTAATTGAATGTGTGAAGTTTCATAAAAATATTCCAAAGGGTGGTCGAGTTATGGTCAATCAGTGCGCGAAACAAAAAAGGGAGATAACTCAAAAATTAGCTATGCAAGAGTTGACATTCTTGTGCGCGACACACCTTCGGGTCGTGGTCTATGCATGTGTGAAGTTTCATGAAAATATTCCAAAGGGTGGTGGAGTTATGCTCCGGACACAAAATCAGTGCGAAAAACAAAAAAGGGAGATAACTAAAAAATTAGCTATAAAAGAGTTGTCATTCTTGTGCACGACACACCTTCGGGTCGTGGTCTATGCATGTGTGAAGTTTCAAGAAAATATTCCAAAGGGTGTTCGAGTTATGCTCCGGACAAGAAGTGTCTGCGGCAGACGCGGACGCGGACGCGGACGCGGACTCGGCGCGTTGTCAAATCCATAGTATCCCCCGACGGAGTCCGGGGGATACAATTACCTGTAAGTGATCAGTGGTCAGTTGCACATGCTAGCACATGCACAGGTGAATAGTCTGTATATAGCACTTACGACCTTATCCTACTAGACAAAAATTGAAAAATAATTTGAAAAAAAAAATGAAAAATGAAAAACAAAAAATGAAAAAAAAAATGGAAAAAAAAAGTTTAAAAATAATAATGCTTGCTACTGGAGCCCAGAATTTTTTTATAATAGTCCTATATTTATCTACATATATCTGCAAAGGTCCACATAATGCCACAATATTTTCAACACAGTTTACGGAAATGTAATATCCAATGTAGTAATTTACCTGTATAAAAGACATGTGGTCAAGAGTGGTCAAGACTGGACATTTGCACATGCTAGCACATGCTAGCACATGCTAGCACATGCTAGCACATGGACAGGTGAATGGTTCTCCCAGTCTCTATTGTTCTCTCTACAGGTAAGGTGTACAGAGCACACGAGAGGAGAAAAGGTGTACAGAGCAGACGAGAAAACGGGTCTTCATGCATTATTGTCCAGTTTGTAGAGTGCGCAAAACAAAAAAGGGAGATAACTCAAAAATTAGCTCAAAAATTAGCTACGCAAGAGTTGTCATTCTTGTGCGTGACACACCTCCGGGTCGTGGTCTAAGAGTTGTCATTCTTGTGCACGACACGCCTTCGGTTCGTGGTCTAATTGAATGTGTGAAGTTTCATAAAAATATTCCAAAGGGTGGTCGAGTTATGGTCAATCAGTGCGCGAAACAAAAAAGGGAGATAACTCAAAAATTACCTATGCAAGAGTTGTCATTCTTGTGCGCCACACACCTTCGGGTCGTGGTCTATGCATGTGTGAAGTTTCATGAAAATATTCCAAAGGGTGGTCGAGTTATGCTCCGGACACGAAATCAGTGCGCGAAACAAAAAAAGGGAGATAACTCAAAAATTAGCTATGCAAGAGTTGTCATTCTTGTGCGCGACACACCTTCGGGTCGTGGTCTATGCATGTGTGAAGTTTCATGAAAATATTCCAAAGGGTGTTCGAGTTATGCTCCGGACAAGAAGTGTCTGCGGCGGACGCGGACGCGGCGTGCTGTCAAATCCATAGTATCCCCCGACGGAGTCCGGGGGATACAATTATGAGCTTACCGAATAAAACAAAGGAATCTTTTGTTACTAACCCTTACCCTAAGCTCTTAAACCCCCGATGTTGGCCCGGACGGACGGACGGGACGGGCGTGACAGATGGACAAGGGTAACATTAAATACCCCCTCCACAATCGGACCAGGTGCCAGGTCCTCACCACACCAAAGTCACTTAGCCCACTCTCTAAACGTAATAGAATTAGTCTTACTCTCGGGTATAACCAGATTCCACTCTCAACTAACAGCAAGGAGACCAAAATGTACCTGATAGTCCAGGCTCCGCAATACAAGTCCGTATATACGGATTCCGGTAACGATAAAACAAATTGCTAAATTCACTCTCACATTCTCCCAACCAACCGCCCAAGGTCATCTGTGGAATAAATGTGGCTGTGACTGGAGAAATGGGGCTTATTTGATATGTGACCAGTGTAGCTCCTGACCATACAGTCTCATATGAGACACGCCATGTGAATTTGTACCTTCGGACATCTGCGTAATTTCATGAAATATGTTTACAAAATTTACAATATTTTCCGTAAATGACGTCATAAGTTGATAACATGTTGAGATTACATGCGGAATTTTGTAAACTTTTGACTTAATTTATGAAAGATATTGTAAATTTTGTAAACAATTTCATGAAATTATGCTGATGTCGAAGGTACAAACTCCCATGGCGTGTCTCATTATGTGGCTGTGACTGAAGAAAAGGGGCTTATGGGATTTTATATATTATGGACTGGTGGTTGTGAAAAGGTACCTTATGGCATATTCGGCCAATGTGTGGCTGTGACTGGAGAAATGGGGCTTTTTGGTTTAGTGACAAGTGTAGATCCAGATCAGCCTGTGCATCCGCACAGTCTGATCAAGTTCTGCACCGTTCGCTATTCCATCAATGAAACACATGTCATGCGTCTAGCCAGCAATACATATCGTTATCAGGTGTGTACTATTTGATCAGGAAATGCACAGGTCATAAATCCCATAAGCCCTATTTCTCTAGTCACAACCACATGTATGACTTCATTCATGTTGTATACTTCCAGTTATATGTGGCTGTGACTGGATAAATGGTGTTTTGTGGGTTTGTGACCAGCATAGCTCCTGATCAAATAGCATACTGCTGTAGCCTGATAATGATCTATATTGCTGGTTAGAAGCATGACATGATGAAACGGCGAGAACTGCAGAACCTGATCAGAATGTGGGGATTCACAGGCTGATCTGGATCTACACTGGTAGCGAACCCCATAAGCCCCATTTCTCCAGTCACAGCATATCCAACTTTCGCGGCCACCTTACCTGGACAAAATCCATAGTGACCACATGGTCATTTCAGCTGACCAATACGTGATGGTCAGTCGGCAATTTCCGTGATATCGGCTTTTTCCGTAACCTCTCGGAAATCTACAGGTGTCACGTGATGTATGCAATTTTATCGATATGTAAATTGATAATCCATGTACATGTAGTGTGGCGATCCACCATTGACCACTGTGATATTCGAATTAACGTGTCAGGTTGACATGTATCTCACTTCCCGAACATGTTTATTTTATTGAAAATGACATTTATGACCACGTGAAAATGATTTCCAAACTTAAATATGGTTTCCGTAAATGACATCGCATATATTTTATACCAAATGTGGAATTAAATATTCTTCCTTTGTACAAATAAAGTTGAAGGAAGTTTAGTTTGCAGTAAATAATTTTTGATGATCAATTCCCTGTAAATAAAAACAACACATTTCCATTTATTGACAATTTTATAATTTGTGACACTTTCACCAATACTAGTTTCGATAATCGGTGCAAATCTCGTTCATATTGACGTGAAATCAAGAGAAAACATGCAACGATACAAATAGTTACAACCAGCGTAAGTAATTTTGTAAACTAACGTAGTCTGACCAAGATTTATAATTCCCGTGTATGTAAAAAGGGAATTACGTTAATTATTTCTAACCATATCAAATAAAGATGAAATTATATTAAGTATTACAAGTTGCAATTATGTCAAAGATAACAAAATAAGACAAAGTCTATGCTGAAATTAAAAATCAGTAGAACATGTTTGCCGTACTGCTTAAGAGAACCTTTTTTATTAGGGTCTCATAATTTAACGTTGCACAAATCTTGTAATGAAACAGAGCAATATAGGCCAGTTTAGCATTATCATCCTTATGAACGTGAATTGCACTATTATTAATGGAATTACAAAGTTATTCACAAATATAACATTAATAATATGTCACTTGCTATAGGTGTATACTATGATCAGACTGCGCGGATGTAGACCTTACATGCGTGTATATACTATTTTCTAATCGATTTTTAATCGCGAAAACTGTCGTATGCTGTTGCTTTATAGTTTGCCCTGTTTCTCAATAAAAACATGGTTTGACAGCACTTTAGAATCATTTACAATGGAAATGATTCTAAAGTGCTGTCAAAGCATGTTTTTGATGAGAAAAATCGAAAACAAAACATAAACAGCAGGCGACAACATTTCATTCAGCAGGCTAAGGGTTAAAATGTGTATGTGTATGTATGAGTCTGATCAGGGCTTACACTGTTCATTAATCATTATGTAGCCTGCACTATGGTAAATAATTACAGATGACCGATGTACCCGTTATAAATATTCTCAGACTGGCGAACTTTTGTAACTTAATATTTCGGGCAATATACATGTAGCCTAATTCAAGGAGGTTTAGTTTAGTTTGCAGTAAATAATTCGCGATGATTCTGCTTAATTCCCTGGAAATAAAAACAACACATTTCCATTTATTGACAATTTTATAATTTGTGACACTTTCACCAATATTAGTTTCAATAATCGGTGTAAATCCCGTTAATATTGCCATGAAATCAAGAGAAAACATGCAACGATACAAATATTTACAACCAGCGTAAGTAAATTTGTAGACTAACGTAGTCTGACCAAGATTTATAATTCCCGTGTACGTAAAATGGAATTACGTTAATTATTTCTAAACATATCAAATAAAGATGAAATTATATTAAGTCTATGCTGAAATTACAAATCAGTATGTCAGTTGCTATAGGTGTATACTATGATCAGACTGCGCGGATGCAGACCGTATATGCTGTTTTCTAATCGATTATTAAAATGTGTACGTGTATGAGTCTGATCTGGGCTTACACTGTTTATTAATCAGTATAAAGCCTGCACTATAGTTATGCGGAGAAAACAACCACACAGTCGTAACAATTAGATAAATCACGTAAATAATTACAGATGACCAAAATGTACTCGATATATATATTCTCATGCTAGCGAACTTTTTGTTAAGTTAATATATCGGGCAATACACATGGAGCCTAATGCAAAACAGCGATTGAAACCAGTGTATACCCAGATCAAACTGCGCATCCGCACATTCCGAACGGGGTCTACACTGGTTGTACAAATATAGTTCAAGGTTTAGTTTGCAGTTAATAATTCACGATAATTCTGCTTAATTCCCTGTAAATAAAATCAACACATTTCAATTTTATAATTTGTGACACTTTCACCAATATTAGTTTCGATAATCGGTATAAATCCCGTTAATATTGCCCTGAAATCATGCAACGATACAAATATTTACAACCAGTGTAAGTAATCTTGCAAACTAACGTAGTCGGACCAACACTTATAATTCGCGTGTACATGTATAAAAGGAATTACATTAATTATTTCTAGCCAAATCAAATTAAGATGAAATTATATTAAGTATTGGAAGTTGCAATTATCGAGATAATAAAATGAGACAAAGTATATGCTGAAATTACAAATCAGTAGAAAATGTTGGTTACTTTGTTCACTAATAACGTTACCGACAACACTGTCATGCCTAGGGCAACATATAAGCTTTTAGAGTGACCGTAAGCAGGTGCCCATTTCAACGAATATCACGGAAATTGCCAAAGATGTCAGTGATACGCTAATTGGAAAATTAAAACAGATGGTGTCATTATTATACCTGTGCATTTTTTGTAACTATTATTATAAAAAGAGATTTTGCAATTTTCCCAACGAAATTCGAGAAGAAAAATCACAATTTGCTATATAAATCATATAAAAACTACCGACTATGTTTAAAGCTAAAAAGGACCAAAATATTTTTATTTTAAAAACACGATCGAAACATCATCATAAAGTACAATAATTGAAGTTTAAAATGTGACTTGTGGATTTTTAATCGTTTGTGTAGATTAAAAGTTATGTAAGAAAAGGTAATAGTCTCCTATATAATTCCATATAAAAATCGCCGCTACTGATGCAGACTTTCTACAGGTAAGGTGGCCGCGAAAGCTGGATATGGCCACAAATATGAATGCCTATACATGTGGAAATAATTTACTACACACTATGGGTATATGGGACTGTGACTGGAGAAGTAATAGTTATAGTTCATATATTGAATTTTTAATCAATGAATTTCGTAGCGAGCGAGAAATTGATTTATTAAAAATTCAATATGTGAACTATAACGACCTTATTGTTTACGCACAGTTGCGAAGCTCCGCCCCTAAATGTGCTTCGGATCGCTATACTAGTATGTGATTGGCGGTGTGACATGACGTGAGTGCGTGGGCGGTAATATGCTTTGTGTCTCGTGAACTGATGACAACAAGGCATACAATCAGTTCTAAAAATAGTGCTGAACATTTAATGATTAATTTAATACATATTGGCGAAAGTGTCACAATATGCGATTAATTGAGACGAAATGCCGTTCTTTCATTGGTCGAGAAACTAGGGTAAACACTAAACAGTAAATGGGGCTATAGGTTTTGTGACCAGTGCAGATCCAGATCAGCTTGTGCATTCGAATAGTCTGATAATAATCTGCAACGTTCGCCATTCCATCAATTTTACACCCGTCATGCTTCATCGTTATCAGGCTACATTAGTGTGTTATATGATCAGGAGCTACACTGGTCGCCAATCCAATGAGGCGCATTTCTCAAGTCACAGCCACAATTATCCCCACCCCCAGCCACGCGCCGAGAACTAGCTGCAATTTCGCTTTATAGGCAATAGGCTGCACTATATCACTACACCACAGTCAACGGTATATATTTGAAGAATAATGTTTTAACTTCGCGCACTAAAATATAATACCTATTAGGTGCAAAATTCTTAAGTCACTCTCCACGAAGACTAAGTAGAAAGCTTCAAACGCAAATTTGGAAATACTACTCTTTCATAACGCTTATGTAATGCAATGTAATGTAATGTAATTAGAGTTATGTACTCAGAACTACCCAAAATCTTACCTCCTTGGCAAGCCTGTATGAAGAACATTTTTGGTTTTTCATACAACGCGGGACAATTCTGGCTTTCAAAGACACTGGTGACGTCATCAAGGGAGACAATTTCACCATCCGTGCCATAAATTCCCTCCCTTAACCCGTGGCTACATATTATACAGACGAACGCCTCCGCATCTTTGTGGTCTGGGAGATTTGCTTCGTTCTTGAGGATTGTCCGAATTTCCTGAAAATGACGCTTACATACATAATCTTATATGTGGTTGTGACTGGAGAATGGGGCTTATGGATTGTTTGACCAGTGTAGTTACAGATCAGCCTGTGCATCTGCACCGTCGGATCAGAATCTGCAATGTCGCCATTCTTTCAATGTAACATCCGTCATGCTTCTAACAAGGAATTTTAGATCCTTATCGGGCTACAGGAGTATGCTATTTCATCAGGAACTACAATGGTCACAAATCCCATAAGCTCCATTTCTCCAATCGCAGACACATCCCAGAAACCCAATTTCTCCAGTCACAGCCATATGTGGCAGTGACTGGAAATGGAGCTATGTGATCTGTAACCGGTGTAGCTCCCGATCATATACTCCTGTTGCCTGATAATGATCTATATATTGCTTGACAGAAGCATGACAAGTGTTTCATTGATGGAATTGTGAACAGTGCAGATCCTGATTAGACTGCGAATGCACAGGCTGATCTGCATCTACACTGGTCACAAAACCTATAAGCCCCATTTCTCCATTTAAAATGATAATTATTAAACGAGTTTGAATTTGAAACATTTCAACGAAACCTCAATAAGACATATAAAAACAGCAACAACAAATTATCGTGGCAGTTTTCTCAACAAAAACCTCAATAAGACAGTAAAACAAAAATAACAACAATAAATTATCGCCGCAGTTTTTCTCAACGAAACCTCCATAAGACAGTATAACAACAACAACAACATTAATTAGCATGGCAGTTTTCTCAACGAAACCTCCATAAGACAGTATTTATAACAACAACAACAACATTAATTAGCATGGCAGTTTTCTCAGTATGAGGTCGACAGTAAAGGACAGATACATGAACATGTAAAAACTATTTACCAACTAGATATTTGAGCGATCGGAAAAAATGCCCTCGCTGGCAGCCAAAGAAAACGCAGGCACTTGAAAACACAATTAATAGACCAGTAGCCTATTTCACCAAAATTTCAAAGTATACTTATCTTCCTAAGTACACTTTGAGGGAGAAATTTTCAATTTAAGGATAACTTTATTAATTGTTAATGTACTGAATTTATTACATTATCACAGCCAAAATGGCTGTGATATAATAAATTCAGTATGATAATTCTGCATACTTTCTTGGGGGGGGGGGGGGGCAATGGGTTCGATCCTGCTGCATTGGCGGGAAAATCCCAAAATCAGAACAAAATATTTACATAAAAAGTATATAGAAATTCAGCCGTGAATTAGAATAACCTGACCTGGTACCTGGGGCCCGTTTCACTAAACTTCTTACGATACAAACTTTCTTACTGTCTACGATACTTTTCGGACAAGCTTCTTAGTGCGTTTCACTAACATGTTCGTGCGAAATTTCTTAAGTTACGGAACTTCTTAAGAACTCTTCAGTATTGGAAATCCATCAAGCCCTTTGAATGTAAACTTCTGGTCCAACTTTGACAACGAGACGACAGCTGTCAAATTAACTTCCTTAGTCCAGCATGCCGAAAACCAGGACAGTGAATTGGACTGACACTGAGTGTCCCATCCACGGCCCAGGGTGTTCGGAATCCTGGCCACAACTGTAAAAGGCATTTTTTACAGTTGGCCAGGTCTTGTTCCTTGGTGGGAAAACTGATGTTGTCCAGTCGATTATTGATGGCTGAGACAGCATCATTAATACACCGAGAAACTGAACTCCTAGAGACACCGTGGATGTCGCCAGCATTGGAGTAGAACTCACCCTTCGCCAGGTGCTTTTTATTTGCTTTAGCTTGTTACTGTATACTATACGGGGCATGTAGTTGCTATATTGGCCATCTTAGTGTATGAAATCTATCAGTAACATTTACCTATTATGGCGTTTGACACATACCACACATAATTTGACATACCCATAAATACAGGTTTGTGCAATGTCCTATTTGGTTGTTTTCATCACACTTATATACAAAGTCTGATTTCCTATTACGTTTAGGGGAAGGGGCCAAGTGGCTTTGGTGTGATATGGACCTGGAACCAGGTCGGGTTATTATAATTTCAGGGCTGAATATACATCTTTTTCGATGTAAATATTCCGTTTTGATTTTGGGATTTTCCAGGTTGAATACGGGATCGAACCAGTTGGCCAGGCCTTACATGACCTTAACCTGTTGTATAGCTTTCTGGCATAATATTTATAACACGCTGTTGTCATATATGTATATAATGTATTGCACCACATTGTAATAACTTTTCTGTCATATTATTTGCTGAATGTGTCAAACGGTTGAAGTGATAGATGGCTGTACATACAAAGATGGCGGAGATGGCAACTCAATGTACCATATAGTATACAGTAACACAAAATGTTGTTCTCTGAAAATGTTCTGGAAATGGCTGAGAACATTAGACGGACATGGGTAATATTACTAATGTGACAACAAATTTAATATATTACTTTTGAAAGTTATTTGATTTGTGTTTTCATCCATTTCACTCCTACACCACACTACAATTATAGTGAATCACTCCTCATTAAACCATGTTATATCAGGCTGCATCTGCTGGCTCAGAAGGTAAAATTATAGTGAGTAACTACTCCATAATATCAGGCTGCATTTGTTGGGATAACTGATAAGCATCTACAATTATAAGCCACGTTATATCATGTTGCATTTGTTGGGCTAACTGATCAACAGCTACAATTATAGTGAGTAACTACGCCATAAGCCACGTTATATACCAGGCTGCATTTGTTGGGCTAACTGATCAACAGCTATAGGTATAGTGAGTCACTACTCTATAAGCCACGTTATATCAGCTGCATATGCTGACTAACTGATCAGCAGGTACAAGTATAGTGAGTCACTATTCTATAAGCCATGTATGGCGGCCGTGACACTTGCGAAAAAAAAGAGTTGTACGACAGCCCAATACCTATCGTAGACTTACGAGGAAAGTTACGAACTTCACAAAAAAGTTTGTACGAAGTTGACGTTAATGAAACGGTAAAATGCGCCTAAGAAGTTTGTACGATAATTTCTTATCGTAAGAAGTTTAGTGAAACGGGGCCCAGGTCCATACCAGACCAAAGTCACTTGGCCCCTTGCCCTAAAATACCCTAGGAATCATCGTATTACTCTTATAAAGGGTATATCCAAATTCAACTCACATACAAGAATTCCAAAGACGTACCTTTTTTTGTTTATTGGTGTTTAACGGCATATCAACAGCTAAGATCATGTAAGGCCGGGCGAACAGGTTCGATCCCGTTTTAACCTGCCGCATTGGGGGGGGGGGGGGGCAATCCCAAAATCAAAACAGAATATTTACATCGAGAAAAAATATATTCAGCCCAGTCCATTAAGGATGAATCCTGATCATTAACTTACCCATCGCATGCTCCAAACCAACAACCAAAGTGAAATATGTGAAGGAAAATAAATTGTAAGAAATTTACCGGACAAGACAGTTTAAAAACAACAATATATTACCGCGGCAGTTTTGTCCGTGTGCGGCACGACGGTGAAATGTAGCTGGGTAAACAGCTCGGTGAGTCTTTCCTGGTCCTTCTCCGTGCCGTGCCGGTTTTCAAGGGTCGCGCACTTGAACATCTTGTTGGAGATTATCACGCAGTGCCCCCTACATTTCTTCTTCATGCTGTAGGCCTGTTGTAGCAGTCACAGGTCGAAGTAACGGATCGAGGTCAATAAATACATTAAATATACCTAAAAACAATCAATGCTTTTAGGTATATTTAATGTATTTATAGACCTCGGTCCGTCACTTCAACCTGTGGTAGCAATGGGTGTTTATAGGTAGGCTATTTGATTTGTATGTGGATAAATGCACGAGTTCCGCCGCGTGCGATATTGCACGAATTTATGAGCACAATATCGTTGCATGGCGGTACAAGAGGCATATATCCACATACAAATAAAAAAAACTTTTTATTACATACGTACATTACTCGCCTCATTATGCGCCTAAATAAATACAATAAATATCAATAAAATAAACAAATTAGTCGTGATTTACAAGGAACTATTTTTGAGGTAAAATGTAGTTCCGGCACAGACTAATATGAACTCACAAGACATCAATATGGGAAAATATTGACAGCCTGAGGTCCATTACAATTATTTCATGATTCAGTATTTATTGTTCTGCCTGTCGATTAAAGATAACCGGTCCAGTGAAACAGTGTTTTACGGAGCCGCGCAGGGGACGTAGAATTATTTTCTTTATTAATTCGTTCCCACAAATTAACAATTAATTCGTGGGAACGAATTGTTATATCGTGGGAACAAATTGTAAATTCGAGGGAACAAATTCTTAAATTGAGGGAACAAATTGTTATTTCATGGGAACAAATTTTAATTCAAGGGAACAAGTTGTTATATCGTGGGAACGAATTGTTAATTCGAAGGAACAAATTGTTAAATTGAGGGAACGAATTGTCATTTCGTGGGAACGACTTAATACAAAAAAATCCATGTCCCCTGCGGGGCTCCGTAGTGTTTAAATCATTTTATGGTGAAAATATTAATGAGTCTCAACGCACAATGTTTTATATTTACCTCTGATTTCTCTGATATTAATCATATTATGTCACGCAGAAAAGTTATTCCGGTATTTTTGTAAATGTCAGTTATGTACATCTTCACTAGGCATAGTGACCAGTTCACTGTTAAACTATAAGAAAAGTATTTTACGTTTTCTTACCGTCAAAACATCAAACTGTGTCTACTTCTTGTGTTCTTGAGACATTACGTTGACTTTGTGGTCACATGCTTACCTAATGTGGAGCTTATAGATTGAAACAAAAGTGAGATCCGTGCTTGTAAATCCCGGTGCTTTCCGTCTAAATATAGATTCATCAGAGTGAGGCATTGACCTACAGCATGGAAGTGATGCACTGACTTACTGCCTGGAAATCAATGTGTTTTCCTTCTTAATATAGATTTATTCAGAGTGAAGCATTGACTTACTGCTTGGAAGTCCGTGTGTTTTCCGTCTAAATATAAATTTATTCAGAGACTTACAGCATGGAAGTTCGGCACTGACTTACTGAAAACACTTCTAACAAGAAATGCGTCTGTCGAACGCGGATGCCACCTGCAGCATATTTGAGAAACTGTGACAAATTGGTTAACCGAAAAGTGTGACGGACGGACGGACGGAACAGACGGAACAGACAGACAGACAGGACAGACAGGACAGGACAGGACAGGACAGGACAGGACAGGACAGGACGGACGGACGGACGGACGGACGGACGGACGGACGGACGGACGGACGGACAGGACGGACGGACGGACGGACAGGACGGACGGACGGACGGACGGACGGACGGACGGACGGACAGGACGGACGTCCGGACGGACGGACGGACGGACGGACGGGCCGAAAAGTGTGACGGACGGACGGACGGACACAGACAGACAGAGAGACAGACAGACAGACAGGGAGACAGACAGACAGAGAGACAGACAGAGAGACAGAGAGACAGACAGACAGACAGACAGACAGACAGACAGACAGAACACAGACAGACAGACAGACAGACAGACAGACAGACAGGACAGACAGACAGACAGACAGACAGACAGACAGACAGACAGACAGACAGACAGACAGACAGACAGACAGACAGACAGACAGACAGACAGACAGACAGACAGACAGACAGACAGACAGACAGACAGACAGACAGACAGACAGACAGACAGACAGACAGACATACAGACAGACAGACATACAGACAGACAGACAGACAGACAGACAGACAGACAGACAGACAGACAGACAGACAGACAGACAGACAGACAGACAGACAGACAGACAGACAGACAGACAGACAGACAGACAAGCAGACAGACAGACAGACAGACAGACAGACAGACAGACAGACAGACAGACAGACAGACAGACAGACAGACAGACAGACAGACAGACAGACAGACAGACAGACAGACAGACAGACAGACAGACAGACAGACAGACAGACAGACAGACAGACAGACAGACAGACAGACAGACAGACAGACAGACAGACAGACGAGACAGACAGACAGACAGACAGACAGACAGACAGACAGACAGACAGACAGACAGACAGACAGACGGACAGACAGAGAGACAGACGGACGGACGGAGACAGACGGACGGACGGACGGACGGACGGACGTCCTTACGTGACATCCCTTAGGTGGTTTTTACTATATAAAAGATCAAAGGAATGACCACCTAAGGAACAATAGGCTTAAGTGGTCAACGGAATAAATCTATTGTATTCTTTTGTCTTAGGCCACGCCTCTAACCACCTAAGACCCTGTATGTGTGGACGGACGGACGGACGGACTGACGGACGGACGGACGGACGGACGGACGGACGGACGGACGGACCGTTGACGGACGGACGGACGGACGGACGGACGGACGGGGACAGACGGACGGACGGACAGACGGACAGACAGACAGACAGACAGACAGAAGACAGACAGAGACAGACAGACAGACAGACAGACAGACAGACAGACAGACAGACAGACAGACAGACAGACAGACAGACAGACAGACAGACAGACAGACAGACAGACAGACAGACAGACAGACAGACAGACAGACAGACAAGACAGACAGACAGACAGACAGACAGACAGACAACAGACGGACGGACGGACGGACAGACGAACAGACGGTGGCATAAAAATAGATGTATTTAGAGTGAAGCACTGACTTACTGCTAGGAAATCCATGTTTTCTGTCTAAATATAGATTTATTCAGAGAGAGGCACTGACTGACTGACTGCTTGGAAGTCCCTGTATTTTCCGTCTAAATATAGATGTATTCAGAGAGAGGCACTGACTTACTGCTTGGAAGTCCCTGCATTTTCCGTTTAAATATAGATGTATTCAGAGAGAGGCACTGATTTACTGCTTGGAAGTCCTTGTGTTTTCCATCTAAATATAAATTTATTCAGAGCGAGGCACTGACATACTTATTGGAAATGCCTGTGTTGTCCGTCTAAATATAGATTTATTCAGAGTGAGGCACGGACTCACTCCTTGAAAATGCCCGTGTTTTCCGTCTAAATATAGATTTATTCAGAGTGAGGCACGGATTCACTACTTGGAAATGCCTGTGTTTTCCGTCTAAATATACAGTAGATTTATTCAGAGTGAGGCACTGACTTACTGTTGATTTATGCCAGTATTCCTTTACAATGTGGGAACCAACATCGCAAGCAACGACTTTAATTGGTGCTGTCATCGCCGCTTCATTCGGCCAGTCTGGAATTACAGCCAAGGTTAACCCTAAGAATGCTGGGAACGAAAATTGTCGTCTGCTGTTATTTCATATTTTGCCTTATTCTTAATAAAAAAACAACAGGTTTTGGCAGAACTTTAGAATCATTTCCAGAAATGATTCTAAAGTGCTGCCAGACCATTTTTTGATGAACATTAAAATTGTTAAAAAGAAACAGCAGACGATAAATTTTCATTCAGCTTTGTAAGGGTTAAGCAAAATGTTGGGCCAATTCATTGGTGAACAGAAAGGATCATAGTATGAGATGTAGACTAGTCTTATAAATAGGTTGCTGAACTTGGAAAATCACAAGTACTAGTAACTTCATTTAGAACACAGTGCGTATGTGCCGTGAAACACGGTGCCGTGAAACATTTTTGATATCCTGTCAATACAAGCTAATCACTGCGGATTAATATGTGCGGTGGCTGGGGTTATTTGTTTGCATTTTAAAGCCATTTGTAGGTGTTGACGGGATAAATAGAATAGTAGGTTAGTGCCGTGAATGGGAAAAAATATCTGGCGTGGCACGGAAACGGGATGTGCTCGACAGAGCCTTGCCCATCCCGTTTCTTAAGCCTTGCCAGATATGTTCCCATTCACAGCACTAACCTAGCTACTATTCTCTATATATTCAACACATAACATCTTGGAAATCGTCAAGTATCATGAACAATTTGCAATGCATATACATGTGCATCATAGGTGTAACAAGAGTGCCCTAGTCATAATCAGGGATTAATTTACCATACACATAGGGGCAGAATTCGCATAGGGAGCATAACAATAAAAAATCAAGAGGCCTAAATGGGCCTGTATCGCTCACCTGAAATTATTATCCACATTATAAAGCAACTCCAAAACTGTCGATTATATTATATATACGAATAATTGTTCAGGTTTTTGTCAAAATATGTACAGTCCACTGGGGGGTGGGGGATAATATTACCATAAATCATAAGATCTACCACCTCTGAAGGGAACTGACCAAATATTTTGAATTTCAGCATCTTACTAAAGTGATTTTATCTTGTATGACGTAATTATCCGATTTCGACAAAAAAATGTTCCAAAGTGATCGTCTCCTTGATACATGGCATGATATAAGGTATGTCAAAACTCTTAACACAAATTCCAAAGTCATTTGACATTGACCTTGGGCATGTGGACCACATGGGCATGCAATAGAATGAAAATATGAATGATAATAAATAATTATTTGAAGTTTGAAGTAAATCGGAGTAAGTGTTATGGAGATATAAGTAAAGTAAACTGGAGTAACAATTGTGGAGATATAAGGTATGTAAAAACATTAATGCAGATTTTATAATAACGCCTTTTTTTAACGCTCATTTTGTCTTGACCTGGGGGCACAGAGGCCGCATGAGTGGGACACAGAATGAATATATGGATGATGCTCAATAAGCATACGAAGTTTCAAGCAAATAATTTGACCTTGACCTTGGGCACAGGGGCCGCATGAGTGAGGTATATGACTAATAAGCATAAGAAGTTCAACGCAGATTTCGGACCATGGACGGACGCACGGACACCCGGACGTCACTGTGATCACTATGTCTCGCTTTCCGCAAGCGGTCTCGACAAAAAGAATGTATACGTCCCCTGCGGGGCTCCGTACGAACATAATGTGCCTACATGTACGTGAATTTAACATGGGGGAAAAGGAGGTGGTGGAACTGGAGGAAGGAGTCAAACAAACCTGGCTAGATATCTTGGAAATGATGTAACTCAAAATACAAAAGTTAGATTTTGAAAACTGGGGCACAAATTCCAAAATTATTTTAAAAAATATCTTTTTAGCTCCTATGTTAAATTCACATGGGAAACTTGTTTTTGTTTTTTTTTCGCAATAAAATCAATATTGGATGGACTTTCATCAAATACATTTTTTGGTGAGAGCGACATTGTTTGTTTTTCATGAAAAAGTATTAACATTTAAATCATTTTTAGATTTAATGTGTTTAATAGCTAAAAGTTTGTCGGCAGTAAAACACCGAACAGACAGTAGTTTCAAAATCCTAGCTCAAATCTAGACATACCCTCAGGTAAATCGACCACCGGTTGTTGTACAGCACGACCTCGCTCCCCAGCCCCGCCCATGTTTGTCCCGTCATCATGCTCTTGTGTCTCCGCCCATCCCGGCCTCAGATAGTGAAGTACATGCGAGTTATGCGTTTCCAGCAGAACATGAGAAAAAAAATCAAACGCCGTCGGTCCTCGCTTCTGGATTGTGTTTAAAATATTGCGCATCTGATTTGCTTTCGTTTTCTCTGCCTGTTAGGAAAACAAGAAAAGTGAATGGGTTTAACGTCCCAGCAACAGCTAAAATCATATGCATACGGAACCACAGTTTAAAGTCTCATCCGACAGATCAGTGAGATGGAAACACTACAAAAGTATTTGTCACGCCTAGGATGAGGATTGAACTCACAATACAAAGGAAAACAAGAAATCGGTAGTAGCAGTAAAATAATTGCGTAAAATACGCCAATACGCACCTTATCTAGAGTTCTGCACTGATGGATGTACCCCTCAAAAACAAATCTCGGACAGACAAATGGATACCGTAGGTGGACAGGCTGGCGACTATATGAGACACGCCATGTGATTTTGTACCATCGGAGATCTGCGTAATTTCACGAAATACGTTTACAAAATTTACAATATTTTCCGTAAATGGCGTCAAAAGTTGACAATATTTTCAGAATAAATATTCCGCAAGTCAACTTCTGACTGTATTTATGAAAAGTATTGTAAATTTTGTAAACATATTTAAAGAAAGTACCAGATGTCCGATATCATATCCATTCTCCCAAACACCCGTCCAAGGTCATCGGTGGAATAAATGTGGCTGTGACTGGAGAAATGGGGCTTATGGGATTTCTGACCAGTGTCATCATCTGATACATTTTCTGCACCATTATTCACCATTACCCCACGTATTGATTGGCATTATTATACATTATAAATCCGACGTAAATGTCCACGGGTGGGGGGGGGGGGGGGGGGCGTGATAACGGTTAAATATTCGGTCCGAGTTCGCGGGTTGCGAAATTAAAAAAGTCCGAACTGTGTTAGGGGCGCTCGTGAAAAGTACCGGAAATGTAAAATTCGCATAGCAACAGCGCTTAGCTATACATCTATCGATAGTTTTCATTGGATGATATATTAACATAAGTGATAAAAGTATAAAGCAAACTATTTTGGTCCGCCAATCAGAAAAGCCGTTTGAAATGCGCGTATTGTCTGGGAGCCGATGGAATGATAAAGAACTACAAATACATCATGATCATGTTTTAATGTTTATTTCCATGTTTTTTTCACAATCACAACATGCTGACAATTTACATGAATTAATTATTGCAAGTCCATTGTCGGGCTCAGCAAAACACTATTTCAAACTATTAATTACTTTAAAGGTACATGCCCACGCAGCAGGTTACCCTGCACTACTACTTTTCATTTTCTGTCATGCCTTATATGAGCTATTTGTCTACCCACTAACGAGTTATTTTCAATTAGGACGCGTGTTAATTGGTGTTAAATCGCATTTTATATGCTGCGACCAGAAAGGGTATTTTCCGACCTCGTGCTATTTTTACCAATACGCGTCACGTGACACGGTCAATCATATCACATTTTCGACATGCGCAGTGAAGTATCGGAAGTTGAGAAGAAAAATCTCTGTTCGAGTCCAAATCTAAATCTCCACGTAACTTTCCATTTGGTGATCTTGTCGCCAATATTAACCACTCTCTGTACTGCCTGTCCCTCAGACATTTCGCCTTTTTTTTGGCCGACGCCATTTCATACAATTTCCGTCCTGGATGTTTCGACATGTTGATATTCTTGTTTACATATTGGGAAGCCTAATGGCGCGCGTAGTATACTGCGCATGCGCACCGCAAGCCGTGATGTGAAAGTCGTCGTCCCCGCACATTATCAAAATAGACTGTTACCGCCGCGCGTCGCTAACAGTAAATTGATAATTAATAAATGATTACATTTGTATAGCGGGCACTCGTAATTTTTAGAATTGGTGGAATAGTGACATAATTATACACTTATTTAATTCCTATAAAGAACAGTTTGTGCCTACTGCGTGGGCATGTACCTTTAATTGCTGATATTTAATAGTTCGAAGCAGTGTTTTTCTTCAAAATACCATGTGTGACCCCATCATTTTTGAAAATGTCCCCACTTTTTTTTACCCATGGGGTCATTGGCCCCATGTCTCCGATTTCTTGGCAGAACACTGGACGCATTTAATTAGTATAAATAATTAAACAAGAGGGCCATGATGGCCCTAATTCGCTCACCTGACTCCATGAACACCAGAGGAGAATGCGACATTGAGTTCATGTGTTTTAAAAAAATTGTGCTATTTTTAGATGGCGGTCATCTTGGATTAAGCGATGACTGTCATTTTACCAAATCTGAAAATGCTTCACCCAAAGATCTTAACTTCCTATGAAGTTTGGCCAGCATCGGCCATGTGGTTCCTGAGAAAAAGACGTTAAAAATCTTGAATAAATGGACATTTTGGTGGCCATCATGGATGCCATAATCATCCGATTCCGACAAATATTGCACCAGAGCAATCGCCTCATCGATACCTTCGATTTGATATATGGCATGAGCATATTCGGTCAAAAATAAAATTTGACCCCAATTTGACCCCAAGGGTCATGCCCATTTTTGACCCCGGGGTCACCATTTTCACAACTTTGAAAGAGCATTGTAGATCGATCATTCCTACCAAGTGTAGTCGAAATCCGGCTAGCGGTTCATGAGAAGAAGATTTTTTAAGAATTTATGCTATTTTTAGACGGCGGCCATCTTGGATTAGCGATGACCTCCATTTTAACAAATCTGAAAAGGCTTCACACATGGACCATAACTTTTAAGTTTGGCTACCATGGGCCAAGCGGTTCATGTGAAGAATTTTGAAATCTCTAATAAAAGAACAACCTTTTGACCTTTCGGCGGCCATCTTGGATGACATAACAATCCGATGTCGACAAAAAATGTACCAGAGTGATCGCCTCATTGATACCTTCGATTTGATATATAATATGACAATATTTGGTCGAAAATAAAATTTTACCCCACGGGCCACGCCCATTTTTAACCCCGGGGTCACCATTTTAACAACTTTGAAAGAGCATTGTACATCGATCATTCCTACCAAGTTTCGTCGAAATCCGGCCAGCGGTTCATGAGAAGAAGATTTTTTAAGAATTTATGCTATTTTTACACGGCGGCCATCTTGGATTAGCGATGACCTCCATTTTAACAAATCTGAAAAGGCTTCACCCATGGACCATAACTTTTAAGTTTGGCTACCATGGGCCAAGCGGTTCATGTGAAGAAGAATTTTGAAATCTCTAATAAAAGAACGACCATTTGACATTTCGGCGGCCATCTTGGATGACATAACAATCCGATTTCGACAAAAAAGTACCAGAGTGATCGCCTCATTGATACCTTCGATTTGATATATAACATGACCAAATTCGGTCAAAAATAAAATTTGACCGAAATTTGACCCCACGGGCCACGCCCATTTTTGACCCCGGGGTCACCATTTGAACAAATTTGAAAGAGCAATGTACATCGATCATTCCTACAAAGTTTCGTCGAAATCTGGCTAGCGGTTCATGAAAAGAAGATTTTTTAAGAATTTATGCTATTTTTAGACGGCGGCCATCTTGGATTAGCGATGACCTCTATTTTAACAAATCTGAAAATGCTTCACCCATGGACCATAACTTTTAAGTTTGGCTACCATGGGCCAAGCGGTTCATGTGAAGAAGAATTTTAAAATCTCTAATAAAAGAACGACCTTTTGACCTTTCGGCGGCCATCTTGGATTACATAACAATCCGATTTCGACACCAAATGCACCGGAGTGATCGCCTCATTGATACCTTCAATTTGATATATGACATGACCATATTCGGTCAAAAATAAAATTTGACCCCAATTTGACCCCAAATCGACCACGGGCCACGCCCATTTTTGACCCCGGGGTCACCATTTTAACAAATTTGAAAGAGCAATGTACATCGATCATTCCTACCATGTTTTGTCGAAATCCGGTTGGCGGTTCTTGAGAAGAAGATTTTTGAAGAATTTGTGCTATTTTTAGACGGCGGCCATCTTGGATTACGTGATGACGTCATTTTAACAATTTTGTAATCCCCCTACCGAAGGACCATGACCATGAAGTTTGGTGACTATAGGCCCAATGGTTACCGAGGAGAAGACGTTTGAAAATGTTCACGGACGACGGACGACGGAGACGGACGACGGACACATTGCGGTAACAATAGCTCACATGAGCTTCGCTCAGGTGAGCTAAAAATAGCATGCCTCATTTGCATATGAAAATAGCCTGATACCACCGCGAGTCACTATCAGTAAAATAAATATTACTAAATGATTATATCTGTATAGCAGGCACTCGTATATAATGTTTACAACTGGTGGAATAGTGACACAATTATTCAATTATGTAATTCCTATAAAGAGCATTTTGTGCCTCTGAGTGGACAAATACCTCCTTTAAAGGGGCAAATCTGGATTTAAAAAAAATATACTTTAAAAAATAAAAACATTTTATCATCATGGCCCCGTGTAAAGTTGCTGAATGGAAGATATATGATGATACTAGGACCGCTGGGTTGTTTTCACCCATATAGGTACATAAATATCAGATTTCCTATCTTGTTGCCTTGTTGTGAAAATTGAAACAACCCAGCAGTCCTAATATTGTCATATACTCAAGGCCAAAAGAAACTTTACAGTATATAAATGGTTCGATATTTCGTGAACAAGTATGTTTAAAAACCTGATGTAAAATGTTTTTTTCATGCTGAATCTAATCTGCAACTGCTGCACCAAAACATTAGATGCATGTGTTTAAAGAGATTGTGTCTGTATATATTTAATTCCGATAAAAAACAGTGTGTGCCTATTGAGTGGGCATGTACCTTTAAGTATACATGTATATCTTCTATTAACCACTTTACATAGGCCATGGTGAAAACAAATATTATGTGTTCCCAAAAATCCTGAAGAAAAAAAAAGATAACTAGGCATTATGTGTGTAAAACATGAAAATGGCATACTGGAAACTAACTATTGAGTGTGTGTACAAAAGAAAACTTTAAATAGCACAACGCTCAAAGTCATTTGAGAAAGTCTTAGGCCTACAAAGTTTTGACCTAAGAACATGGCTAAGTGTTTGAACACCATTTTGAAAGTCACAAAGATCAAGGTCATGCTATTGGTGGTGCTAGTGCGCCACACATTCAGGATAATGAAATTTCCAAATATTAAAGCAATCCTTCAAGTAATATTGAAGATATTACATGATGGATAAACTCTCACAAACCTTTTTTGAGTAAATGTGCACGGGCGTACAGACCCTCAAGAGCAACGCAATATGCCTGACCCCCTTGCTACAAACTTTTCGATGAAAGAAAGCGGCTACGTGTTTCAGGAACATTTTGCATGTCATAAAGGTCAATATCGTGTAATTGGTTGTGTGAATGCATCACACATGGTCAGGTGAAGGAACTGTCCAAATATTAAAGCAATCATCAAGTAATATTGAAGAAACTCTTACAAACTTTGTTTGGGTAAATGTGCACGGACGGACGGGCGTACAGACCCTCAATATGCCTGCCCCCCTTGCTATCACATGGGGGCATAATATGTTCAGCTGTCCTAGTATCATATATCTTCAATTAAACTACTTTACACAGGGCCATGATGAAAACACGTTATGATTTGTTATACTACTAAAATCCTGATATGCCCCGTTAATGACACCAACCTTATATCAAGAATGTATGTTTCCTGACACTCAATCTCTACAGACTTTTCAAACATAGACATCGGTGCGATAGCGACAATTTTTTATGTTACACACTCCTGTACTTGATGGTTGGTATGTATACAAAGTATGAAGAGAATCGGTCAAACACTGAAGAAGTAGTTCGCTGGACAAGGAAACAAAAATTCAGAGTCAAAAAGGGGAACAACTGTGTATGGATCTGTGGGACAGCGAAATTACACACTCCTGCACTTGGGAGGTATACCGAGTATGAAAATAATCGGCTAAAAACTGTAGTGTAGAAGTAGTTCACC
Organism: Conchocele bisecta; assembly: GCA_029237695.1. Taxonomy (NCBI): domain Eukaryota; kingdom Metazoa; phylum Mollusca; class Bivalvia; order Lucinida; family Thyasiridae; genus Conchocele; species Conchocele bisecta. The sequence goes on from CM055279.1 coordinate 42,728,023, forward strand.
GGACAATGAAAATTGTCTACTGACAGACGGAGAGGGTGAACACTATATGCCCCCGACAACTATCTAATCGTTGTGGTGGCATGATAACATGTAATTATATGACATGCGCTTATTCTAAAGACATATAAAACACTGTTTCAACTAACACATACTTGAACATATAGAAACAAGAGCCCCACCTTTAAGTTGCTGACAAAAATTGAACCTAGTCGATACCTTCAAGTTGATATATGAAATGACCATATTCGGTCAAAAATGAAATCTGATACCACCACCCGCCCCGGACAATGGACGAAAAGCGGTAACAATAGCTCACTTGAGTATTTGACTCAGGTGAGTTAATAAGAAAAATAGAAAAGAGGTCTGAAAATCATTTTGTGATGATTAGATTGGGTTGCAAACTTAACATATCAATATTCATTCCAGTTACTAGGGTTAGTCTGCTGAGGTCTGTCCGTGGATGTGCAAAACAAAAAGTTTTAGACCTTCGCGCCGTCAATAACGCATCCCCCTAAATTAATTCCTGCGTACGTGCCTGTGTCTGTTTCACGAAAGCTGCCCAAATTGTATGGCTATATAAACAATAGACAATATTGTTTTTGATATTAAATTTAAAGGAAACTTTAAGAATGAGCATCCTTTATATTTCGATCCAACAAAGTGAAGATGTCTATCGGGATTTAACATTGGGAAATTTTTCAAATTTAGGAAATAGTCAACCGATTTTCAAAATTTAACTTTTGTTTTCTTAGTTAAATCATTTCCAAGCTATCTAGCCAGGTTTCGGAAGCAATTTCCAAAATTTCTCGTTTTTCGACTCCTCCTCCACTTTCTCCACCTTTTTCCCCCATGTTAAATTCCCATAAAGAATTAATTTTTCGTAATAAAATTAATATTGACCAAATTTTACGAAATAAAAAGAAGACTCATTCTTAAATTTTGATAAAATTTAACATTATCGAAAAAAAATATTCTTTTTGCATTGTTTATATGGCCGTAACATTTGGGCAGGTTTCGTGAAACAGACAGTAATTACAGTGAATGCATTGGGTTAACTATAGGAGCCCCATTTCTCCAGTCACAATCACAAATTAATTACGGAATTGTCAGGAAAATTGCAGGCAGGAAAAGTGGGGTATACCTCCACCTCTTGCTTCATTGCCTCTGTAAAAATGTTGTGAGTAAACAGTGCATCTGCAACGTCTTCAGGGTTGGTGATATCATCAATAATTTTCGTCCGGTTGGTACGCAGGATTGTACGGTGCCTCGCTTCCATATCACTGATTGATCTTATTCGTACTCAATCTACAAAGTAGAAATTAATTACAGTCGAGCACCAGTATCTTGAAGTCAAAGGGAGATCGCCCATATAGTCGACTAGGTTCGAGATAGCGATGAAGTGACATTTTCGCGAAAAATATGAAATCATATTATCCATTACACCATGAGTAAAGAATCACCAATTAATGACCAAAGGTAGTAAGTTAATCAACATTACAAAGGTGGCGTCACGACTCTCAGTGAATTGCTTAAATGACCAGTGTGATGCTTAATGAATCGTGTCAAACACTCAAATATATCCAGGTGCACCAATGAAGCAAACAACCTGAGATGGGTGTGCATATAATTTGTTTTGTTTGACAGTAGGTTTTGAAAATTAATGTCAACCAAATCGATCTTGGCAGCCATGCGGTTAAGCGATTTATCCATGGATCTGTTGTCACAGCATGATAGCAGACATTCAGAGCAATGGGTTTGTGAAATATCAAGCATATCCACGCAAGGAAACAGACATTATAAGACACTTACCCGAGTTTCAAACATACCAAGTATGTGATATTGACACTGAGATTAGCGGGGGTGGGACGATAGTGGATTTGTCATATGGTGGTAGAAGACCATTATAGTAATGTGTGTGTGAAATATCAACCAGATCGATGCAAGGAAACAGACAATATAAGACATTTATCCGAGCGTTAAGGTTTCAAACGCACCAAGTATGTAACAACCCTGGGCTTCGAAGGGGTGGGACGATCATGGATTTTTTTACAGGGCAATAGAGAACCATTAGAGCAATGCATGTGAGAAATATCAAGCATATCATTGCAAGGAAACAGAAATTATAAGACATTTACCTGAGAGTTAAGGTTTTAAATGCACCAAATATTTGACCTTGGGCTTAGCGGGGGTTGGATGATCGTGGATTTGTCACAGGGCGGTAGAGGAAATTATAAGCCATGTACCCGAGCGTTAAGGTTTCGAACGCACCAAGTATGTGACCTTTACCCTGTGCTTAGCGGGGGCGGGACAAATGTGGATTTGTCGCAGAGCGGTAGGACCATTGGAGCAATGTGTGTGTGAAATGTGAAGCAGATCCGAGCAAGGAAACAGAAATTATAAGCCATTTACCGGAGCGTTAAGATTTCGGGACGGACGTACAGTACTTATAATTACATGTAACGCCCGGAGCAACGGTCCCCGCAAATCGCGGCGATTGTGCCAGGTAAGATTTGTCTGGCATCGACATTTTTTTATGTTTCGTTTTATTATACATGTACATATACATGTACATTTTACAAATGTATGTCACATGTTTCTAACAATATTTATTTAACAACGTGTATAAACATATATAAACACCATTGCTAAAAAGTTTCATTAATAAATAGTCATGCTTTACATTTGGCAACTATATTATTTACGCTATATGTTTTGTTTTGATAGTATACATGTACGTGTTCTCAAGATACATCGCATCCTTGTGCACTTCGTATTGTACAGATGTACATGCATTTTTTCTCGGAACAAAATGCGTTATTCGTGTACGTTGTATTGTCATTAAAAGTTGCTCCTATTGCGTTTCTGATCGTTGATGACCATTGCTTATAAAATCAGCATCGTCGTAAACGTGATGGGCGTGCTGCTACATGTATTTGAACACATTAAATTGATAACGAGTGATATGCATTTTCCCATAGATTGTATATTGACATACATGTACATGTAGTGATATATTTATGAAATTCACGGGAAATAGATTTGCGTTAATAATACACACCATATACATGTATGAAACATTGCATTATTTCAGTCGCTGACACTTTCACGGAGAAATACCATGTATAATTTAATACCATATAATTGGCGACTTGCATTGAGCTGTATTGCATGTCACACGTCAAGTTATGACACGCGGATATCCCTAATGTCGGCGAATGTCTGGATCTTAAAGACTGGCACCATGTTAATTCAGAAGGTCTCAAAATAATGAGAATCGTCTCGCGTTTTCGCGATCTCACCTTCCGCTTTTGAAAAATTCGGATTAGTTTTTCTCATGCATGTGCGGCAAGTTTGCAAAAGGTGAGATTTAAATATGATAGAACTTCTCGTTTTCGTCTCGAAAGCCCTAATAGGACACGTAAACATTGTCTGAGGAGACGATTCTCATGTGCTGCAAAACCATTGTTTTTATTGAGAAATAGAACAAATGTGGACAAACATCTATATGTCTTGACTACAAAAACATAATTTGACAAAACATGATAATCGTCTTAGGAGACCATTTTGATGTGCTGCCAATACACGTTTATTGAGCAAAAAAAAGAAACATATTTCGATACGTGTTGTTGGTTAGGCTACTGTATCGCAAAGTCGACCTAAAGGTTAGACACCACCAAATACCACCACCACCAACACCACCACCAACAGGTTCAGTGTTTTCTTTTAAATGCTACAAATATGCTGAAAACTGGTGTTAAAGGCAACCCAAAATGTTCCTCAAGTGAAACTGGGTAGTAATGGATCAAGATTTGCAAGCAAACGGTATATGTGACCTCAAAACACCCGCACTATTTTGTTATACCGGACTACTTTTGCATACACCCTGGGCGATTTCGCACCATTTGGTGTCTTCTAACCTAAACACAAGATCGCGAAAACGCGAGACCAAAACGCGAGGAAGTCACACCTCCAATGCCGGTGTTGATGTAAGATTTCACCCACAAATTATCACAGTATAGGTTAGACACCACCAAATAGTTTTACTATATAATTTAACCGACTGCCATCCAATAAGGCCAGTCTCTCCTACTTTCACTATTCGTATGGATGCTGTGGGATCCACATGTACATGACCTGCAGCCAGTCTGTACTGGTTCTGCATGAACTAAACAATAGGTTCACTTACTCCTAAGAAAGAAAAATCCAACCTCGTCATATCCCCAATATTGTTTACATTTTTTGGCCACGGAAACTCTGTTTACATCACGTGACCAACAGGTTCACAGGTTCAGTGTCTTCTTTTAAATGCTACAGATATGCTGAAAACCAGTGTCAAAATCACCCCAAAATGTCAGAAGACACCAAATAGTTTTACTATATGCTTAACCGAATCCCATCCAATAAGGCCAGTCTCTCCTACATTCACTATTCGTATGGATGTTGTGGGACCTACTGGTACACATTGTTACAACATATGGTAACTTACACAGGTTGACTGTCAAACTGGCCCGTTACCGATGCAAACCAATAACAGTCAACGATCAGACTAAGGTGGCCCACCACCATTGATTTTCCCTAAAACACTAACCCGGTACCACATATTTTGCTATTCTCTGCTACTTTCATTTTTCTTATGGATGTTGTGGGACCCTTTTTCCAAATAACCTGCACCCATTCTGCTCTGGACCTTGACTAATTAAAATATAGATTTAATTATTGTTGAAGGTGAGGTCCCATCCAGTAAGTACAATTTTTTCTTTATGGAAATTAAATAAGTGTATACTTGCAACTAGTCCACCACTTTTAAAAATTACGAATGCCAGCTACACAGATACAATTATTTAGTAATCGTTAATGTACTCATAGAGACTCGCGGTGGTATCAAGCTAGTTCCATATGCAAATGATGCAGTATTTTTAAATTGTTTATATCAACTAAATGCTGAATAAAATATATTTATCGACATATCATAAAGTATGTTATTGCACATCAACAAATAAATAAATGGAATAAATAGTTGCTTCCGTTATCATTTTAAGGAAACACGGTTATCGCCCCTGATATCAAACTGGCATTTCGCGTTTGATATAAAACGTATAATAATGTCAATTAGTACGTCTGGTAATGGTAAATCAATGTTCATTTTGCCAGAAAAATGTCAGATTGAAAGAATAAAGAAAAACATGTCTCCTTATATTATAACCTGGCATGTAGCACTCTAGGTTTAAGGTTAGAGAAATTTAGTATGCAAAAGTAGTCCGGCATAAAAAAATAGTCCGGGTGTTTTAAGGTCACAGACACAGTTTGCTTGCAAATCTTGATCCACTACTACCCAGTCTCACTTGAGGGACATGTTGGGGTGTTTTTAACACTAGTTTTCAGCATATTTGAAGCATATAAAAGAAAACACTGAGCCTGTTGGTCACGAGATGTAAACAGAGTTTCCGTGGCCAAATACTGTAAACAATATTGGGGCACATGACGAGGTTGGTCCCACAACATCCATACGAATAGTGAAAGTAGGAAAGACTGGCTAGGATTCGGTTACATTATATATAGTAAAACTATTTGGTGTCTTTTAACCTAAACATGGCGCAACAGAAAAGGCGCCATCAATCTACATCAACAGCGTTAGGGACATGGAACCAATTTAGAGAGCAACGCATTGTAGGACAGGTACCAGCATATTAAATAATTTTAGGGAGAACTATTTTAAGTTTTAGCAGCGCACCTGGCGTCATAATGGTTGTTCCCAAATTACTGTTGCAATTATTGTTGTCAAGGGCGTTGCCTAGCGAGCTGACAAGCGTATCGCAAAACAGCGATGCAATAATCAATAAGAAACTCCGGATGTCACTATATATATAAGAATGTAGCATCAAGCCACATGTAGCATGTAATTCAAACGAACGCATTGGTTCAATTGTAACTGTACGAATGAATGAAACATCAAGCCAAATGCGCATGCAATAAAGACAAATATATATTACAAATGTCATAAATACAAATGACGAATAGAATAGCATGAATATAAGTTGTAATTCCATCAGCAGGCAAGCACCAGGCCACATAGAATTGTCATAAATACAAACGATGAATGCAATAACACGCATACAACGTGTAATGTCATCAGCAAGCAAGCAACAAGCCACATAGAATTATGGCGTATATTATAGTATTATAAAAACGTGAGATTCTATTGTATCCATTGTCGCGTTTTCGCATGGCTATCTCGCGTTTTCGAGACCGCGATGTCGTGTTTTCGCCTTGGCCTTTTCACGATGTCACCTTCCGCTTTTGGAAATATGTTTGTTTATGTCATTATGTGTGTGTAGAATGCATGCGTGTTGAAATTTAGTTTTGCGCGCACATTTCATGCACGTACGTACGTAGAACGCAATTCGAACTAGCATGCTTTATATGTACGTACGTAGAACGCAAATCCAACACGCATGCTGTCTACACATGCATGGGCAAATCGTATTTCCAAAAGCGGAAGGCGAGATCGAAATCGCAAAAACGCGAGATCGTAACATATAAAAATAGAAAATGTGTTCATAGAACACGGATGCCCCACATATCGCTTTGATAATAAATGAGGCCAAATTCCAAGTAAACTTTTTTTTTTGGACCTGAGCATTAATGTTTTTGAAGCACGTGACCTTGACCCTGGGCATGGCGAGGCAGGACGTACGTGGATTTGGCACATGGCAGTAGAAGACCATTAGAGCAATGCGTATATGAAGTATGAAGCTGATCAGTGAAAGGGAACATAAATTATAAGATATTTACCCGAGCGTTAAGTTTTTGAAGCACCAAGTATGTGACCTTGACCCTGGGCTTGGCGGGGGCAGGACAAACGTGGATTTGGCACAGGGCGGTAGAGGACCATTAGTCTGAGCAATGCGTATATGAAGTATGAAGCTGATCCATGAAAGAAAACAGAAATTATAAGATATTTACCTGAGTTTTGAAGCACCGAGTATGTGACCTTGACCCTGGGCTTGGCGAGGGCAGGGCGAACGTGGATTTGGCACAGGGCTGTAGACGACCATTATTGCAATGTGTATATGAAATATGAAGCAGATCGGTTGAAGGATGAATAAAATTATGAGACATTTACCCGAGCGTTAAAGTTTTGTGACGGACTGATGGACGGTCGGAAGACGATTCTCGTATATTGTCAAAAAATATTTTTGTAAAGAAATACCAACGTATTCAGGTTTTCTTTACACATTTGTCCGATGACTTGATAAAACATGTTTTGGCAACACATAAGAATCGTCTCCTTAGACAATTCTAATAGTTTGTAAACAAAAATTGTATATATGTACGAATCGACCAGGTACATATGTAATTGATGATACTGTTATTGACTGAACTTGCCATTGTAAAGTTTAAACATGCCTTCAACCTCAAGAACTACATCATCGTGTGACCTAAAATGTTTTAAATATAACGTAATTTGCGAAATTCCAAGGATAACTCACGGGGGAAACTCCAGAAAATAACAAACCAAAGTAAATCGAAACAGGAAGCAAAATAATATGTGGACTCGATTCGCTGCGCCGATTAGGCCCGGCATACCCCGGTACGGGTCTCACTAAAAAGCGACACGAAGTGTCAGGAAGCGACAAGAACATTATTTTATGAATAACAAATATTACAATAATAAAGATAATAATTGTAATTTAAATATTATAGTAGATAGAAAAAGCGTCAGAAACTCGATTCATACATGTATAATACTTATAAAGCGTCACGAAGTTTCTCGATAATTAGCGCAGAGAAAAAGCGTCGAGAAGAAGTTTAAGGGTCTCACTAAAAAGCGACACGAAGCGTCAGGAAGCGACAAGAAGCTTCGGGAACTGTCAGAAACAGACACAAACATTAATTTATGTGTTAATAACAACTATTAGAATAATTATAATTGCAATCTAAATGTTTTAGTGGATAGAAAAAGCGTCAGGAAGTTGATATATTATATATATATATATATGAGCCAGTAGTACCTGTCAAACACGTCAAAACTGGTTCGAATCAAAATGGTGGCGTCGAATGGAGGAGTCGAAAACGAAAAATAGTCATATGGATCGGTAATGACCTAACTAAGAGAACAAAGGTTAGCTTTTGAAAATCGGTCAAGAAATGTCCATGTTTGGCGCCATATGTCTATATGACGTTAAACATGTACTAATACATTTATAAAACTAAAATTTGCAGAACTATATAGATCTCGACTCCGTGTCTCGTGAGAATATAAATTCAGACGGGTAATATGACACCATATTGAATGTGTATATAGAATCACAATAACTTATAGTATTACTGTTCCTGAGAAAAAAGTGTCACGAATTATTTTCTCGTTAATTAGCGCTGAGTAAAAGCGTCACGAAGTTAATGCTATGTAGTATAAAGAAACAAGTGTCAGGAAAATGTAGTTACATGCATATATCAGTCATTCCAGGGGTTCATATATGATCAATAAGAAAAATAGTCAGGAAGTGTATCGCTATATATCTGTATAGCAACGAGAAAAAGCGTCAGGAAGTTCCATGCTATATGTATACAGACAAAGCCTCGGGAAGTTGCATGCTATGCACGAGGGTAGGTCAATAATTAAATAGTGTCACTCGACCATTATCTTTCTAACAGCTCATCCAAGTTGAATACAATTTGGCAATTGTATTCATTAACGTTATTCGCATTGACATAACGCTCATGGCGTCGATACAGTACATGACGTCATAATCACGTTATTATTTATAATGTCAAGGCTGGCATCGCGGTCAGAATCACTAACGAAAAACAAATGCTGGTATATTTCATCAACATTGCAAAGTATACTTTTCTAGCAAAGTATACTTTGCGGGAGAAATTTTCAATTTTAGGATAAATATATTAATTTTTATTATACTGGATGTATTACATTATCACAGCCATTTTGGCTGTGATAATGTAATAAATTCAGTATAATAATTCGGCATACTCTTAATCATCAAATATATGCAGTCGTTAGTTTTATATGAAATAATGCATTTCTGGAAAAATCTATGATTACTCCCTCAAAGTATACTTTGCTAGAAAAATATACTTTGCAATGTTGGTGAAATCGGCTACTGGACCCAATCTTATAGAGAGAATCTTGTAACAAAATCCATTGTGAAATACGCGAACGTTTTATCACTTGAAATTGGCAAGGTGCATCCAACCTGGGACAGTCTCGAGTCGTCAGTGTCAGAAGTAAGAAAAGGCATCACAAAATCAAGAATGATGACCGGGACATACTACCTGCAAGCGAATAAACATAGATTCGGTAACTGTGTAGTAGAACCCACTTTCCAACTGTGCCACATGAGGACACTGTTCGCGTACTCCCTAGATGATCAGCTCTAGGCAATATTCGCAAATCATACCTACCCAATATCAAGGTCATTAGTTTGCCAGAGATTTTCTTCCTGATGGCTAATTAAGTAGATTTAACTTCAGAATGGAATTCCTTAATACAATAGAGCTGCTTTAGTAATATTAGCAACACATCTTTATTAATATATGCATTAAAATAACTAACAATAACATTTAAATATACATGATATAGTGTGCTTCATTTGATGGATAATTGCGCTATATCGCCTCAATTAAGATAGTATGCACAATGGAAGATACCCAAAGGAGACCCATGAAACAATTCAGGATGCTGAATAGCTTGTACTGAGCTCATAAAATACGGATGAAAGTCTGTCAGATGATACACTATCTGTTATTGTATGTACCGACCTCAGCATCTGCTAATTCATACACAAATGTTTGCTGGCTAAAACTTGCCTGCTGCAGCATATATGGTATACAATCGGAAATAGATGTCCTTTCACATCACCTTAAATGAGCTCAAACCGGACATTGATAATTTGATCCTAAACTGTGTCATATACTCGATATATATGTTAACATTTCCACTGTATTGCTAGTTGGTGGCCATAATAGAATGTGTTATTTGGTATTAGTATCCAATTGCATTCCAAATTCACACAATAATAGTCTATTAACAATACATGTCGTTCTAGATCAATGATTAGTTGTGTTAAAACATCAATAGCCCAACATAGTGAAAGATATATTGGATATCTGCATCTTGGATCTATGCAAATATTACAATGATCAAAATACATAGGAATGTTATTTAAATTCCGTATTATACCACTATATGTCATTTCTAGCATAACAAAGATGTTTAATACACCATTTGTGTCCCACAATATAGAATTGTATAGATTTCTGGCGGCCATTTTTAATGATTTTTTTTTAAATGTGTACCACCATATCTTCCATCCATGTACAAATGGCACTTTTGTCCGGCGTGTGTAGATAATCTTGTTAAGAGACCCCACTATATTGAGAGGCAGCTTATACAGAGGAACGAATTTAGAGTTTATGTATATGTATAACAATTTTAGTCCATCGCAAGCACAAAACGATAAATGGTGTCCACATGTTTATAGTCTATTTCATAATTATAACGTTATGTCATTGATTCACTAGATACATTGCGAGTGTTCATATTCGTTATATACTTATAACACAGTTCCAACGATTTTAGGAATAACGCTGGATGAAAAGCTGTACTTTAAATTGGAACTCACATTGAAAGCATCGCACGCAAAGAGGAATGTTGGCAATCTCATCTCTGAGAAGAATATGGGGCATTGTAGCATGCCCCGCAAAAATCCTTCTAGAACTTTATCAAATGTTGGTACTATCCATAATTGAATATATAGTTGCTTTATATGGCTATTGATAAAGATCGTTACCTAAGTAAGCTAAATTCTATCCAGCGCAAAGAATTAGCACGCTGTCTCAGATTTCCAGCTACAAATCCTAGGGGTACTTTCAGGAATTATGCCCTTGCACCTGCGCAGACAATAATTGTTTTTTAGAGAAGCGGCGAAGATCATTTCATACAGTGATGAAATTCCGTTTAAAATGCACTTAGTTACGTGGTCGTCTAATCCCAAAATAGAACACTTCCCTTCCACATTTGATGGACAATCTTTCTGATGCAATGAAATCACACTGAACATCGATATTAACAATACACAGCCGGGAGTATGTTATGTAAAGTGTAACGTTCCAGCCATCAAGACAAACTCCATACTACTGAAGATTCTTCTAAGAATAGAGCGGAAACACAAAGCAACTTAGTGAAGTAAATACTAAGCTCCTTTGTGGCTGAAAGATCGAGTAACACTGTACTGCATTTACGGTTCGTGTTTGGAAAATCATCGATTTTGGTCTCGGCTAAGAATTTATATAAATTATAAGGGTATAACATGCATAACGATATAACGTTTGCATCATTCATAAATTACGTGAAGAACAGCATTGAGATAGAGCAGGAAATAGCCACACCAAATGATAAACGAGAACAACACATTATCAAGAGGGTATGTTTAATGTGTAATAAGTTGCAAGCACTTCAAGACAATCAAGCACATTATACATTTATACATATGCATATATAATGACAATTGTTTAACAACGCAGGTATATTTGATATGAACACAAACAAAAACTACTTTCTAATATATTTTGTATGTAATAAATTAGATACTATTATCATGATTGTGTTCAATTGCAATACAATGTACATGATGTATTGAAAAGTGAAAATAAAAACATTTAATCATCAGAAATGTGAAGTTGTCACCAAGGCAAGAAACATTACTGAGAATTTGAAAATATATAGCATTATTTCTCCCTCTTTTGTGATAAACAGGTATACTAATTAAGTTGAGATGTGTACAAATTATATAGAATTAGATACAAAAATGTAGTTCGGCACAAAAACACCAAGGTGCACATCCTCAATATGTGTAGAGGACGTGTGTATCGTTTCAGATCGAATGACGGAACGGTTTCAGAGGAGTTGTGTACACAAACTATGTACCCTATATAGAAGTGTATGTATATACATACACAAATGTGGAAATAATTAGCTAAGTTAAAAAGGTGATATGTTTGCTAAAAAAGAAAAAATCGGAATAAAAATAGCACGGTGCACATCTTCAATATGTGTAGACGACGTGTGTATAGTTTCAGATCGATTGACTGAACGGTTTCACCTAGAGGAGTTGTGTACAGAAACTCTGTACCCTATAGAAGTGCATACAAAAATACAGAACAAAATACTTAGTTAAAAAGGTGATATTTTAAAAATATGTTTTCGGCATAAAAACACGAAGGTGCACATCTTCCATATGTGTAGAAGACGTATGTATATTTTCAGATCGATTACTTGAACGGTTTCAGATGAGTTGTGTACACAAACTCTGTACCCTATATAGAATTGTATAAAACATGCAGAAAGAAATTGTGTACACAAACTATATATGCAGTTTTTCTGTTAGCCGCCCGCCTCGCGGTAAAACATAATACGTACCGTTTCTTTTTCAACGGTCATATAAAAGGCAATACAAATGCAAACAGAACCAGTAATAAATCCCAACCTCCGGTCTGGCCGGAATAAATAGCTTCTACGCCATGACATTAAATAAGCTAATATAAATATATATGAACTACAAGCTATAGAAGTACAACCATTCTGCAGAAGTGTACCCTATTAACCCAATGAAATAAAATCCAATTCAACACTAAAATAAATAATATGGAATAAAACCTCAGACCCAGCGGGCAACCGAGAAATAGCAGAGAGAGACATAACTGAGCACTATATCATGTATACTGAGCAAAACTAGAAACGTCCCTCCATGTTTAAGGAAAGATTCATCAAAAACCAAAAGGGTCACTTTTAAAAATCAAAAAGGAAAAACAAGTTCATTCATTTCTGTATCAAAGCCAATAAATTGCATTTGGATATCTTGTTAAATATTCGAGAGATAACCGGCCAAGGGCGGTAGGGGTCAAAATCAAAAATCACAAAAACTCAGAAATGTGTTACTTAATGTTTAGAGATGGAATTTCAATAAGTAATGTGGCAAATTCAGTAAATCTCGTTAGTACCGAGTGTGGCCACCATTTACATGAATGCATGCAATGATCCTACGCCGCATCGACGTGACGTAACGCAATACCAGTGCGTTGGGAAAATTCCTCCATTCCCGTTGTAACGCCCGTGTAAGATCGCGAACATTGTCAATCTGATGGTTAGCTCGTGCTTTGCGGCCCAGCTCATCCCATATGTGCTCAATGGGATTGAGATCCGGGGAGACCGCGGGCCATGGCATGACGTCGACGTTGTTTTGCTGTAAGTATTGAGTGGTGACCCTGGCTACGTGATGGGCGGGCATTGTCGTGCATCAATGTCACACCAGGACCATACTGACGGATAAATGGTAAGGCATGTGAATTTAGCACATCTCCAACATAACGTTGTGCATTGCTGTTGCCCTGTACAACAACCAAATCTGTCTTTTCCGGTTTCCCATGATCCCACCCCAGACCATTACGCTCCCTCCCCCAAACCTGTTCTTCTCAACAATGCAACAATCGGTGAATCTTTCATTTTTACGCCTGTATACCCGTAATCTTCCGTCAGCATGACTAACTGTGAACCGAGATTCATCGGTGAACAAAACTCGGTTCCAGTCAGCCCTTCTCCAGTTCAGATGACGTCGCGCCCATAACAGTCTGGCAGCACGGTGACGTTGGGTCATTATCTGACCAGTGTACGGGCGGCGTGCCCGGATTGGTTGGGCGTTACGACGTAAACGGTTGCGAATGGTCTGCTCTGAGACACCGTATCGCCTAGCAGTGACTGTGGCTGCCAATCGACGTTGACGTAAGTGCGTCAACGTAATGTAACGATCGGCTCTAGCCGTCGTTACACGAGGCCTACCAGGTCGCTGCCGGTCGTGAACAGCCCCAGTCTGCTGGTACCGGGCTGCAAGACGATCAATCGTCTTCCGACAGCAACCAAACCGAGGCGCGACCGCCCTGGCGGCCATCCACCCGCAAGCATTCCAATTGCCTGATTTCGCTCGTTTTCGGAAAGCCGTGGCATATCGAAAACAGTGAAAAATTAAAAAAGTTTTTTAATTTTCCGAATAGCCCCTATCGCATGAATGGTACGACATGAACTGAATCACCTTATCGATGACAAGTATAGCGTGCACGTGCAAAAAGTGGAAATCAACGTTCCGGTCACTGGCCGCTATGTAAACCGTGTGTATCGGCTAAACTCTACACGATCGTATTCTGAACATCGCCACGGTTTAAAATACATGTACTTTGAACATGTGGTACATACATAGACAGAGCTACACCGGCTATAAAACAGGGACGTTTCTAGTTTTGTTGAGTATATATAGCGAACATCTACAAATATACACAGATGGCAGCGAAGTCCTTGCAAATTGACAAAAAGCATGCGCCTTCGTAATACCTGATCAGGAAATTACATAATTGTACAAGCTAGACACAAACATGGCTGTGTTTACGTCTGAACTAATTGCAATCGAGAAAGCACTGAAATGGCATTTAAACCAACCCAATAACCAAAATACTGTCATTCTAACTGACTCGCTAACTAAAGCTCAATACAAGAACTAAACTCTGGTATATATGTAAAACACGACCAGACAAAATACACTCCATCAAAACACTAATAAACAAATCAATCAACTCATCAACATTATAGACACATGCACTTTATATACTGAAATGAATGGAAACCGCAACCTGGATGTGTATATGTTATTAGACACCACTATGCATTTCTGTATTTGGTGAATAATAACATGTTACCTCCTTGTTGTGTTTGTAAATCGTTTCAGTATATTAGGACTGGCCACAGATCTATAGGCACCTATTCCACAGTCACAGTCAAATGTATCACATAATTTAACGCCATTTTCCTCTGTTACATGCGTAGCCCCAGATCAGCAACATCTTACTTCCAATTCAATGTTGTTGTATACAGATATAGAAATTAAGGAGTTAAGTGTAAAGTGGCCAGTGCGTCAGCGTTCCTGGCTACAATAAATGTTATGATTTAAACTGGTACATGCATGTATATTCCGTGGCGTCGCCGGTTCTGCCAACAATATCATACATTTGGTAATGTTTCTTCTGTTTTGTGAGTGGAGAAAATGGGCCATGTGATCAGTGTCTACCCTGTAGGCAGTTGTAGTATCGTACATCAGAAACATAGAATACTTTAGTAGTCTATGTTTCTGCATACATCAACAACAGAGCAACTCATAAACAGGCTGATGTGAAACACTGACCGACAAAAGGACCTTACGACGCTTGTGGGTATTCTCAGATCAGTCTGCACATTCGCGCAGTCTGATCAAGGCATGCGGTGTATTAATTCATTCACTGAAGCATCAAATGTCGTAAGGTTCATTTTCTCAACCAGTATGGTCAATTTAGATCAATAACGGTTAATAAACGACTTGTTCAAGGCGCGTGCCAATATGGTGTTTGACCGGACATGAAATACACAGGATTCAAATTCACACAATGAATGAAACATGCTTCTGGCTGAGTCCCCGACTGGGAAAATGTACATTACGATATGCGTGATCAGCATAGCCCTAGATGAGCAAATGCCGTAAGGCCAATTTTCTCCGTCGACGTCCCAACTAATATTATCCATGTAGATATGGATAATGTTTTGCACATTAATTTTGTGCATGCTAACGTTGAAAATAACAGCCATTCAAACATTAGGGCAGGCTATTCCATGAATCTTAATCAATAGTCTGGCCGAATCAATCAAACATTAACAAGTTGTGTATTTCATATATTGACGCGTGAATCGGGTGATTTAATCCGTAATGTTTTATGGCGCCAATTAACCTGTTATCTCCTTTGACACGTGACGCGCATATAATAGTACTTATTATATACTGGCTGAATCATGTGTATTATCAGGACCTATCATGATCGTATAGCCCACATACTGGCTACCCGGTCTGATCAGGATCTAGACTCATATTGTAAAACTTATATTATGGCTACCCTGTTTGTTCAGGATCTACACTGATATTGTAACCCATATACTGGCTACCCCTCTGATCAGGATCTACTCTGATACACACTTGAATGGCGACTTTGGACTGAGCATGTCGTGTGTTTTCAACGGCCGGCAATTATCTGAAGTTTACAGGCGGCGGCCACTTTAACTGTTGGAAATTAACTTATATTTTCATTGGGTTTATTCTTATTCATTGGATTATTCTGCTGGAATTGAGCTAATTTAGACTAGTTGCTCGGGCATTTTTTGTTCTTATTATTTATATCTCTGTGTTCTGGGTGGTTGATTGTGGCACCTTGTGGATCTGCATGGCCTCACGGTAGGACAGTTGACTACTTTGTGCATCCGACTGCCACTTACAGAACACAACCCATGCGTGTAGCCCTTCTGGGACTCGGACTGGGTTGTGGTGACACCCATGTGGCTCTACCTGGCTGCCGATATAGCGGACACGCAGGGTGGATTGACATATCTGTGTGTACCCGCCGCCATTACCGGATTCTGGATTGAATATGCGCATGGGTGCGTCAGAGATATATAGTAAATACATGGTTAGTGCCGTCGAATATAAAATATATTCGGTTGAGCTTTAGACAGCTTTATTGGGGCGAGCTTTAGCGAGCCCCTATAACGTTTGGGCGAAACCGAATATATTTTATATTCGACGGCACTAATCATGTATTTAATTTATACCTCATACTAAACTTAATTGTTGAACGTGCGTGACGTCATCTTTTAACGTCATTCCCTCGTCATACGTCACAAATCTAACGACGCCATTCAAAGCAAAATGGCGGCGTCCACGCTAGGTAGATTCGGTATTGTATCGGATTAAATCTCCGATTTATTTACGATGAGCTTCAATAATGGCTGGTTTTAGACTACACGTTGTCATCATAAGCTGATAAGCATTACAATCATAATGGACATATCCATGTCGTTGGTTACATCGCATATACTGTAAAAATGGACAAAATTCAGCTGAACCGACAGCGAATTCGATTTTAAAATTCGCCGCCATCTTGAATTTGCTGTTGAGACTGACCAATCAGAGGCCACGGTTAGGGGTCAAAGGTGAAAAAATAAAGGCAACAACGGCACTTCATGTATATTAGGTTACTTCAGGTATATTAGGTTACTTCAGATATAAACAACATTTATTCAACCCCCTTTATTATGCTACATGGAGCAATGGTTGAAGTATAAATATATTTAAGTAAAGGTGAATGTGCATGTGTAAAGTGGATTTTGTATTAATATTAGAACAAGAGGCCCAAATGGGCCTGTATCGCTCACCTAAAAGCCTCCATAGTGGTCATCTTGATTTCACAAAGACTCTTCACTTACAACTTCAAATGTTCCACAGAATTTGTTGGTACCTTCTGATCTAACATATATTGCGAATGTGCATGTGATTTAATGCTATACCTTCGATTTGATATATAAAATGACCATATTCGGTCAAAAATAAAATTTGACCCCTCGGGCCATGACCATTTTTGACCCAGAGGCCACCATATGAACAAATCTGAATCAGCGTTAACTATCGATCATTCATACAAAGTTTCGTCGAAATCGGCCTGGCGGTTTGTGAGAGGAAGATTTTTTGACAATTTGACCTACTTTTCAACGGCGAACATCTTGGATTTGGTGATGACCTCCATTTTGACAAAAATGAACAGGCTTCACCAACAAACCATTTCAGTTAAGTTTGGTCAATATCGGCCAAGCAGTTCACAAGAAGAAGTCCTTCAAAATCTTTAGTAAAAGAACAACCTTTTGACCTGTCGGTGGCCATCTTGGATGACGTAATCATCTGATTTTGGCAAAACATGCTCCAGAGTGATCGTCTCGTCGATACCTTGGATTGGATATATTATATGACCATATTCGGTCAAAAATATAACTTGACCCCTAGTTGACCCCTCGGGCCACGCCCATTTTTGACCCAGGTGCCACCATATGAACAAATCTGAAACAGCGTCAAATATCAATCATTCACAACCAAGTTTCGTCGAAATCAGCCTGGA
The DNA here is from genome assembly GCA_029237695.1 of Conchocele bisecta. NCBI lineage: Eukaryota > Metazoa > Mollusca > Bivalvia > Lucinida > Thyasiridae > Conchocele > Conchocele bisecta. The sequence goes on from CM055279.1 coordinate 42,746,050, forward strand.
GGTTTGTGAGAAGATTTTTTTGACAATTTGACCTACTTTTCAACGGCGGACATCTTGGATTTGGTGATGACCTCCATTTTAACAAAAATGGACAGGCTTCACCCACAGACCATTACAGTTAAGTTTGGCCAATATCGGCCAAGCAGTTCACAAGAAGAATACGTTTGAATCTTTAGTAAAAGAACAACTTTTTTACCTTTCGGTGGCCATCTTGGATGACAAAATCATCTGATTTAGACAAAAAATGCTCCAGAGTGATCGACTAGTCGATATCTTCGATTTGATATATTATATGACCATATTCGGTCAAAAATATAATTTGACCCCTAGTTGACCCCTCGGGCCACGCCCATTTTTGACCCAGGGGCCACCATATGAACAAATCTGAAACAGCGTTAACTATTAATCATTCACACCAAGTTTCGTCAAAATCGGCCTGGAGGTTTGTGAGAAGAAGATTTTTTGACAATCTGACCTACTTTTCAACGGCGGACATCTTGGATTTGGTGATGACCTCCATTTTAACAAAAATGAACAGGCTTCACCCACAGACCATTACAGTTAAGTTTGGCCAATATCGGCCAAGCAGTTCACAAGAAAAAGACGTTTGAAATCTTTAGTAAAAGAATGACCATTTGAACTATCGGTGGCCATCTTGGATGACGTAATCATATGATTTAGACAAAAAATGTTCCAGAGTGATTGTCTCGTCAATACCTTCGATTTGATATATTACATGACTATATTCGGTTAAAAATATAATTTGACCCCTATTTGACCCCTCGGGCGACCCCATTTTTGACCCACGGGCCACCATATGAACAAATCTGAAACAGCGCTAACTATCGATCATTCATACCAAGTATCGTCGAAATCGGCCTGGCGGTTCGTGAGAAGATTTTTTAAGAATTTGACCTACTTTTCCATGGCGGCCATCTTGGATTGTCGATGACCTCCATTTTAACAAATCTGAAATGGCATCACCCATATATCATCCCTGTGAAGTTTAACCAATATCGGCTCAGCAGTTCGGGAGAAGAAGATGATTGAAAATGTTCACGGACGGACGACGGACACTTTGCCATAACAATAGCTCACACGAGCTTTGCTCAGGTGAGCTAAAAATACCATGGCCGTGGCGCATTGGAGATTTCGGGGCGCATTGCAGTTTTATATGTAATATATCTTGTAAATAAAAGCATACTTGTTAGCTCACCTGAGCGAAGCTCATGTGAGTTATTGTTACCGCAATGTGTCCGTCGTCCGTCGTTGTCGTCCGTGAACATTTTCAAATGTCTTCTCCTCGGTATCCATTGGGCCTATAGTCACCAAACGTCATGGTCATGGTCCTTAGGTAGGGGGATTAAAAAATTGCTAAAATGACGTCATTATGTAATCCAAGATGGCCGCAGTCTAAAAATAGCACAAATTCTTCAAAAATCTTCTCAAGAACCGCCAACCGGATTTCGACAAAACATGGTAGGAATGATCTATGTACAATGCTCTTTCAAAGTTGTTAAAATGGTGACCCTGGTGTCAAAAATGGGCGTGGCCCGTGGGGTCAACTTTTTATTTTTGACCGAATGTGGTCATGTTATATATCAAATCGAAGGTATCAACGAGGTGATCACTCTGGTGTATTTTTTTGTTGAAATCGGATGATTATGTCATCCAAGATGGCCGCCGAAAGTTGGCCGCCGTATATATGCATATTTACCTTTACGTAAATATATATTACAGATATGTAACAGTATATTATATACAACAAGAAAAACATTAATTTAATGTTTATATTTAGACGATATATAACATATAAAACTCCATTTCGCTCCGAAATCTCCAATGCGCCGCGGCCATATTATATTTCTAGTAGGCGATCATTTTCTAATATTGATACTAACTCCACTTTACACGTGCGCATTTACGTTACACATATGCAACATTATATCATATACAACAAGAAGAAAAATGAATGTAATGCTTTTATTTAGAAGATATGGCCAGAACTGCCAGCACTGGTAATCAAACCGACTTAATAGTCTTGGATATTAGTAAGGCCTTTAATAAGATAAGTCATAACAAGCTTGCTCATAAACTACATCAGTATGGAGTAAGAAAGCATACACTTATCTGGATCAAAGCCTTCCTGAATCACACGACACAGAGAGTTGTCATCGAGGGTGGTGAGTCAGAGTCAATTTCAGTAACCTCTGGCGTCCAACAGTGCTCAATTCTTGGCCCAATTCTCTTCCTGGTATACATCAATGACCTCTCAGGAAATAGTATCTCCCAAGTCCGTCTGGGAAAATGATTGGGATATGTACTTCAACCCATCCAAATGTCAGGTACTACACATTACAAGGTCTCGTTAACCAATCAAATCACTTTATAGACTTCACGGACAAATGCTCCAATCTGTTCCATCAGCAAAATATCTCGGTGCGACCATATCCATAAATTTCTCATGGAACAGCCGCATTGAAAATATTACCAATTTTAAAGGCAAACGTCCGCTCCACGAACAGTAAAATTAAAGAGCACACATATAAAGCACTTGTCCGCCCCCCAAGTTAAGTGCGCTTCCTCAATTTGGGACCCACATACAAAAGACAATATACACAAAATTGAAATTGTCCAGCCCCGCTCTGCACGCTGGACACTAAATGACTACTCCACATACTCCAGTGTCTCAGATATGCTAGACAAGTTAGGATGTCGCACCCTTGAACAGCGCAGATCAGACGCCCGACTCTGCTTATTCCACAAAAGTGTTAATGGTAAGGTCACTGTGCCCTTCTCTCAATACTTTTATACAACAGACAGGGTTTCTCGATATTGCCATTCAATGACCTTCAAACAAATTCAGACTTCCAAAGATTTCTATAAATTCTCCTTCTTTTCCTTGGCAGTTGTGCAATGGAACGTCCTTCCCCCGGAGGTTGCCAAACTCGAACAAATTGGCAACTTCCAGCATACTAAACCGTAAACATGTTGTGCAAGGTTTGTAACCTGTTTTTACTATCGTCATACTATTTTAACACCTACAACTATTCCTGTCAATACTTGCTTTACCGTCACCTTTTAGTGTTTTTGATCGATCATGTGATGAATTTACGATATGTTTTTTCTTTGTCCAGGACAATAAAATTCCCAGACACGCAGGGATTTTTCTGACGCGGCGATATGTGAGAACCAAAGTACTTTTTATGGCCACTGGTGACGCACTCGGCGTAATGTTTCATGTCAAAAAATGTACCTGGTTTCTGACGAGATGCAACTTGGCTCTACTTAGAGTGATTGCATAAACACATTACTAGACGAAAATGTATTTATGCAGTAGGCTATCTTCTGCATGTAGCTGAATGGGAATTGTCATGAAAGTGAATCATGGATTTAAAGGTACATTCCCACTCAGTTGGCACAAAATGTTCTTTAATTCAGAGAACATCATCAGAGATATTTTCTGGCAAATATACATTCATTCACCATTACACCACGTATTGATTGGCATTATTATACATTTTATATCAGACGTAACTTTCCACACCGATATCAGGGGCTATAATCGTGTTTCCTTAACCTCCATCTTATTTGTGTTGTCGTCTGCTGTTTATTTTCTATTTTCCATTTTTATCATCAACAAGAATTCTGCGGAATCAAATGTCTCGCCATGTTCCGCCTTCACCTTGACCCTGGTGCATTGACCTTGACCCTGGGGCCCCCGAGAATAGTCTTATGTTCATCTACATATCATAGTAAAGGTATGTATAAAGTTTGATGACTGTAGCTGACCAGGTGTTGAAGTAATGACCGTAACACGAAAGCCGCCGCCGCCGCCGCCGCCGCCGGAAAGGGGAAACCTAGGTCTCGTTTTCCGCTTTCGCAGGCGAGACAAAAACCTGCTTTGACAGTACTTTAGAATAATTTACAAGCTTTGACAGTACTTCAGAATCATTTCCATTGGAAATGATTCTAAAGTGCTGTCAAACCATGTGTTTTATTGAGAAATAAGGCAAGATATAAAAGCAACAACAGACGACAATTGCTGTGAGTAGCGGTCTAAGGGTTAAAATGTTAACCAACATTACTATTTATACTCTGTATTTATTTTTTTATGTGCAATTATCATACTTTATAATCTGTCGAAAATATTATTAGTCAGGTGACGCATTTAATTAGTATAAATAATTAAAAAATACCATGCCTCATTTGCATATGAAAATAGCCTGATACCAACACGCGTCACTATCAGTAAAATAAATATTACTAAATGATTATACCTGTATAGCAGCCACTCGTAGTTTTTAGAACTGGTGGAATAGTGACACAATTATACACTTATTTAATTTATATAAAGAACAGTTTGTGCCTACCGAGTTGGCATGTACCTTTAACGTCCCAGCAACAGCTAAGGTTATATATAGAGACGGGACCACAGTTTTAAAGTATCATCCAACATACCAGTGGGATGGTAATACTATGTAAGTATTTTTTCACGCCTAGGATGAGGCTTGAACTCACAACCTCCGGTATTGAAGTCCAGTGCCATATCCCCTCGGCCACAGCCCATCCCTGAATTTGTCATGGAACATTTAACCCTGGCGCGGAGTGCAGTACCAGTGAAGGCATGAGATATAAACAAGGGATGGCTGATACATGCCATATGATTTTGTACCTATTAAGAACATGAGCGATTTTGTTCATGAAATATAATATTATTTACAGAAACTGTGATATTTTCTGTAAATGACGTTGAAATATGACAAAATTTTCATATCAAATGCGGAATGAAAATTTCATCATCTTTCGACGTCTTTTAACGCACATGTTGACAGGTACAAAATCGCATGCCTGTCTCATATGTCAAGCTGCCCATATAACAGTGGACATATAAGAAACATCACTAACACAGATATTGCATAAAATGGGCTTTCCCAGTTTACTAACACAGTTTATTAAAAATCATAATACACAAGTGTAATAAATATGCAAATGAGCCCGCTACGGAAAACATGTTAGGTAATCAGTACAGGTTCAAATTTAGTTCTGAGTACATAACTCTAATTACATTTCATTACACTGCATTACATAAGAGTTATGACAGAGTAGTCTTTCCAAATGTGCGTTTGAAGCATTCTTTGTTTACTTTCTACTTTGTGGAGAGTGACCTAAGAAATTTGTTAATACACACTTTATTAGGTATGAACGTCAATGCCCTGCAGGTATTTTCTATATTTTAGCAAGTGTAAATACTATTACACACATTTTTAATACGTAGCGTGGTGTAGCGCTATAGTACAACATGTTGCCTATAAAGTGGAAACGTGCAGCTACTTCAAATTATGATGATGTGGTTATGCAATACATATAATCTAAGATTTGTGTTGATTTCATATATTTATTATAATTAAACTCGCTCACTGATTTCATAAGAAACTCGTTTCTTACGAAATCATTAAATTTGTTTAATAAATATCGTATTAAATCATCACACATTCAAGATCCTCTATATATTAACATTGGATAGTGAACAGGCTTCACTAAACTTTGTACGACTCAAATGTTCGCAAGTGCAAATTTAGGATCGTCTGGAAATTTCAATTGATTGATTTACATTTATTGAGCATAGGCTCAATAAATGTAAATCCAATAATTGTTTTCAAGAACACATTGTTAATGTGAAATTTACAGACTATCATAATTTTGCACTTACAAACATTTTAGTTGTACGAAGTTTAGTGAAACAGGCTCAAGGAGCATTACCTCAGGTACAATGTGATTGATTGATTGTCTGTTCAACAGCAAGGTCAGCCACATGATAAAAATATGTTGCCAGAAACTTGGCAAAGCCTCGTTTCCGACAACATATTCTGACACTCTGTCTGATATTCTGGTGTAATTCCTTGTATCCTTGTCCCACGCCAGTGCACAGGTGGAAGACTCGGACCGAGGACCCAATAAATGGCTCATTTAAAAAAAGTTATCACACCCATCGATACACTTTACAGTATAGCCTATTCAAGGTAAACAAGAGTTTGGAAAAATGCGCTAGACAGGCTTAGTTTCACGCTCGCTCAAACACAACAAGTTTCGATTTTTCTGCTGCCTTACATCTCTGGCAGTAGATAAATGCATTCAGGCCCTAAATATATTCAGGCCCTAAATATATTCACTTTAAACATTTGTGTTTAGCATATTGTTAGTTGCACACATTTTAGTCACAGGCATTCGGCTTGTTTCAGCTTTCATCGGTATAACTCTATATATGAACAAGGCTTCTAACTTTGGTCGGACACGACCTCGTATTATAACAAATTCCGCGATTTTATTAACACTAATGTGATTATTTTGGCGGAAAGTGCACATGTTCATTTGAGGATTATTGTTATCTTGCTAAAATAACATAGTTACAAGTAACTAGTTACATAGTAGCAAGGCTTCTAACTTTGGTCAGACACAACCTCGTATCATAACAAAATGAAATAATGTGTTTAAGGCAAATTCATATGATCATTTGTTAATTATCGTTATACTTCATAAATACATAGAATAAATAGAAAATTACAATTTTAAACATGTTATTTTGTTATGATACGAGGTCGTGTCCGACCAAAGTTAGAAGCCTTGTTCATATAAAAAGCGTTATACCGATGAAAGTCGACACGCCGAATGCCTGTCCGAAAGAATCCCACACAATCAGCTTCACACATCACCACCTGATTGGTTGAACTAATATACGAGTATTTATGATACTCCAGTTCGGGTTTTCCCATGATCATGATGATGTCATTATTGATTATTCTGCGAATATAACAATGGAAAACTGAAAGTAAAGTTCACGGAAGGTTATGTCAAAATGTTGGGACACGTATCAAAAAAATATAAGGACGTTTCAGATAATACAAGGTTAATACTTATTAGTCACAAAATGTAACATTTGCGTTACAGGTGTTTATTTCAGTGATCCACGTCAATATGTTGAAACTCTAATGTGATTTAGGCACATTATTTATGCTTCCACAGCCCACAAAAATGGGTGAAATTTATTCGGGCATAAAATTATCGCCTTGTCTTTGGTAGCTACCGGTACTTTGCCCGTACTAACGAAATGCTAAAAGCAGATGCTTGAAGTTAATATATTTGAAATATGTGATGTTTCAGCAAACCCGAAAATACGGCATTTTTGCGAAGCCGATTCCCACCTTGAAAAGACTGTAATGTATAATGTATGGAAATGGGGTAACGTTTTTCAAATGAGCCAATCATTGGGTCCTAGGTCCGAGTCTTCCACCTGTGCACCAGTGCACATGATGGATACTCTTAGTCTCACCTTCTACTATTTTTTTTTCTCGAAATATTAAATTTTATATGCCGTTAGAATGCATGTGAACCATCTTGTCAAGACGGTTCAAATGAGTGGTAACAACACAGGCGCGGATCTAGCACTGGGTTGTGGGGGTTGCAACCACCCCCCCCCCCCCCCCCCCGTTCAGCCACGTAGGTTACGCAAATATGAACTGATATGAAATTGTCATGATGGTATTCATGATGGACAAACATGGAAATGGACAAGGTTCATCGCTGGTGTCGGGTGAAACCGAGGCTGTTGCTTTGCTGTTTGCTTATAGTTCACTGGAAGGTTTTGGTGACTGTACTGTAGCCGAATAACGCGGACCATTACAACCGTTTTTTTGTTGTTTTTTTTCTCTTTATTTTTGAGGTACGGGCGAATCGCATTATAATTGAGATCGCGATACGCGATCACGATATAAAGGTGAGTTGCAGTGTATATACTACGGTACCGAGTGTCCGTTGATGTATAGTCAATGTCATTACATGTACTTATATTTTACGTCAGCTGATTACAGGTGAGTGAGTGAGTGAGTGAATAGGGTTTAACGTCCGCTTTTCTGACATAGAGGTACAAGCCTCAGTCTACACGCAGACGGGTCAACGGGGTCGTGTCCCGTATCCACCTGTCCGAGGGGGGTAAATCCCAACTTCAGAACTCAATATTTACAATCAAAATATATATTCAGTCCTGAAATTAGAACAACCTGATCTGGTGCCAGGCCCTCGCCACACCAGCATCATTTATCCCATCCCCTAAAAGTAATAGGATTAGCGCTAATCTTACTTTTATATATGGGGCATAGCCTGACTCAACTCTCACATACAAGAAAGCCAAAAATGTACATGAGGGCCAAATCCGGTATAGTGGGTTCCGGAAAGTATGAACCCAATCGTTAAGCCAGTTTAGTCGCCTTTTACGACAAGCAATGGCTACTGCAGCACTATTCTCAGGATCAGTTGATCCCGCCCCGGTGCCTGCACGGGGCTAAACAGGTATGTTGTTTTGATAATCAGTTAACTTACAAAAGAATATCATCATAGCGGTACAAAATATAACAGTTTATTACCAGCTCGAGTCGGATTTTAAATCCCGTACAACCCAGGAAAATGCATTTCAGGACATCTGTATTTCAATTTTTTTTCGGGGGAGCATGCCCCCGGACCCCCCTAGCAAACTCAGTCCACTGCGTGCACCTCGACAACCCCCCCCCCCCCTTTCTCAGAAACATATAGATGAAATAAAGAAAACGGGATTTTTTCCCCTTAAAATGTTGCATACTGCTGTAATAGTAATAGTATACCGTCTTTAATGGGTTAAACCAGTTTACTGAGTAACCTTCAAGTAACGTTGATGGCAACGGAACCCAGATGGTCAATGAATACATAGAGAACACCAGGCTTAGCTGCTAGTGGCTGTTGACATCAAGTTTATCACGCAAGGCAAGGAAACACGTAGGAATTTCTACCGTTTCCGAACTGAGCCTGGTAAACTTGATATCAACAGACATTAGGTTGGTTTTCTATCTATCCGATAATGTTTTATGCTAGTCGATGGTCACTTATAAAATAGATTTCATTGAAAAGAACGTGTATTCACTTAGCGTATACACACTATTTAATGTCATATGGTAACGTCATGTGACGATTTTCAACCAATGAAACATCAGTTTTCAATTTGCTGTAACCAAGATATTCCTATCAATTCAATACCTGATACAACATTATGTTATAAGTCTATTATATACGGCTAATGCATAGCATGTTACCTGATAAATGTCAATATCATAAAGATATGGTCGATTGATTTGAATAAATATTACACAATTGATTAAATTTATTGGTGTTTATTGTTTTATCAACAGCTACGGTTGTTTAAGGCCTGGCCAACGGGTTTGATCCCGCAAAATCAGAACGGAATATTTACATCAAAATAACTATATATTGAGCCCTGAAATTAGAATAACCTGACATGGTGCCAAGTCCATACTACACCAAAGTCCCTTCCCTTAAAAGTAATATTGGTAGGATTACTCTTATAAGGTGTATAACCAGATCCAACTCTCACATACAAGAATGCCAAAGACAAACCTGAGGGTAAAACCTGTAGCCTATTTCATCAACATTGCAAAGTATACTTTACTAGCAAAGTATACTTTGAGGGAGTAATCATTTATTTTTCCTGAAATGCATTATTTCATATAGAACTAACAAATGCATATATTTCATGATTAAAAGTATGCAGAATTATTATACTGAATTTATTACATTATCACAGCCATTAAATGGCTGTGATAATGTAATAAATTCAGTATAATAAAAATTAATAAATTTTTCAAAAAATTGAAAATTTCTCCCTCAAAGTATACTTTGCTACTAAAGTATACTTTGCAATGTTGATGAAATGGGCTACAGGTCTCCGGTTGGGATTCCGGTCATGCTGAATCCCGATCGTTCAATTACCCATCGTATGCTCCCAACCAACCACCACTACAAATGATTAAACAAAAGGATATAATTGATCACTAAGATATAAGGCACTACAATGTATGTCAAAGGGTTCGAGACCCTTTTTTGCACCAACCCATTTACCCATTCAACACTTCACACCTCTAGTATCATAATTTTTGCAAACAGTGTAGATCCAGATGAGCCGGCTCGTAATGAGCCGGCTCGTAATGAGCCGTCTCATCAGGATCAGCACGTTTTGCAAGCAATTTCCATATTTTTTACAAACAAAAAACACCCCCTTTTCATAAATGGATTAGTCTGCTAATTATTTTGTGATGATTTGATTGTTCAGAAATTAACATCTAACAAGAACTGCGTCTGTCGAACGCGGATGCCACCTGCAGCATATTCGAGAAACTGTGACAAAGTGTTTAAGTCATTTAAGTAACCTGGTGAAGGTCAAAAGGCGAAGGTCATATAAATTATGAAAAGGCAGGTGTGGCACACATACCAATGAATGAAGTGTTGAAGTATTGAAGCGATTAAGCAACTTATGTAGATGATCTGGCCATTTTGAGAAACTGTGACGAGCTGGTTAACCAAAATTGTTAAGTCATTTAAGTAACCTGGTGAAGGTCAAAAGGCGAAGGTCATATAAACTAGATTGGTCAGTAAGCGAGGCTTACGGAATACCCCCCGCGTGGGCCCAGGTACCCCTAAAATATGTACAAATTTCCAAGTGTGTGGGCTTGTGACCTTGACTCTGGGATTAGCGCGAGCGGCATGAACGTGAATTTGTCACAGGGTGGTAGAGGTCCATTGGAGCAATGAGTGTGTGAAATGTGAAGCAGATCCGAGCAAGGAAATAGAAGTTATAACCGATTTCTCTGATGTTAAGTTTTGTAAAGAGACTACCGTATAACCTCGAATTAACGCCCCCGGAGGCGTTACATTTTACAAAAGGGGGGGGGGGCGTTTATTAGCCAGTAAAAAAAAAAAAAAAAAAAAAAATTACCAAAGAGCGCCAATTTCAAACACAAATAAGGATTTAAGGATTATTTGTGTTTGAAATTGGCGGTCATTGGTAAAATTATTATTATTTTTATTTTTTATTGGGGGGAGGGGGGGGGGGGGGGGGGCGTTTATTAGCCAGTAAAAAAGAAAAAAAAGAAAAAAAAAGAAAGAAAAATAAAAGAAATTACCAAGGACCGTCAATTTCAAACACAAATAAGGATTTAAGGATTATTTGTGTTGAAATTGGCGGTCTGACATTGGTAAAAAAAATTATTTATTGGGGGGGGGGGGGGGGGGGGGGGGATTTGTTATTGGGGGGGGGGGGGGGGGGGGGGTGTGGGGGGGGGGGGGGGGGGTGTTATTAGCCAGTAAAAAAAATAAAAAAATAAAAATTACCAAGGACCACCAATTTCAAATACAAATAAGATTTAAAGACTATTTGTGTTTGAAATTGGCGGTCATTGGTAAAAAAAAAATTATTTGGGGGGGGGGGGGGCGTTTATTAGCCATTAAAAAAAAAAAAAAAAAAATTGTTTTTTACCAAGGACCGCCAATTTCAAACACAAATAAGGATTTAAGGATTATTTGTGTTAGAAATTGGCGGTCACTGGTAAAAAAAATTTTTTTTTTTTTTATTTGGGGGGGGGGGGGGGGGGCGATTTATTAGGAGGGGGGGCGTTTAAGCCAAGGTTATATGGTATGTATGTGACGTTGACCTCGAGATCAGCGGGGATTTGTCACAGCATATGAAATATTAAGTATTTTCCATGAAAGAAATAGAAGTTATAACATATTTCTCTGATGTTAAGTTTTGTAAAGAGACTAAGTATGTGACCTTGACCTTGGGATCAGCGGGGGTTGGACACTCGTAGATTTGTGACAGCATGATAGTACAACCTTAGAGGAATGCACAAGTGAAATAATAAGAATTTTCAATGAAGGAAATAGAAGTTATAACTTATTTCTCTGATGTTAAGTTTTGTAAAGAGTATTTGACCTTGACATTGGGATCAGCGGGGGTTGGACGGTCATGGATTTTGCACAGCATGGTAGTAGAGCCTTACAGGAATGCATGTGTGAAATATTAAGCATTTTAGATGAAGGAAATAGAAGTTATAACAATATTTCTCTGATGTTAAGTTTATCCGGACGGACGGACGGACGGACGGACGGACGGACAACCTGACTCCAGTATACCCCCCCTCAACTCGTTGCGGGGGGTATAATTATGAAAAGGCAGGTGTGGCACACATACCAATGAATGAAGTGTTGACGTATTGAAGCGATTAAGCAACTTATGTAGATGATATGGCCATTTTGAGAAACTGTGACGCACTGGTTAACCAAAATTGTTAAGTCATTTAAGTAACCTGGTGAAGGTCAAAAGGCGACATATAAATTATGAAAAGGCAGGTGTGGCACACATACCAATGAATGAAGTGTTGAAGTATTGAAGCGATTAAGCAACTTATGTAGATGCTATGGCCAGTTTGAGAAACTGTGACAAACTGGTTAACCAAAATTGTTAAGTCATTTAAGTAACGTGGTGAAGGTCAAAAGGCGAAGGTCATATACATTATGAAAAGGCAGGTGTGGCACACATACCAATGAATGAAGTGTTGACGTATTGAAGCGATTAAGCAACTTATGTAGATGATATGGCCATTTTGAGAAACTGTGACGAACTGGTTAACCAAAATTGTTAAGTCATTTAAGTAACCTGGTGAAGGTCAAAAGGCGAAGGTCATATAAATTATGAAAAGGCAGGTGTGGCACACATACCAATGAATGAAGTGTTGAAGTATTGAAGCGATTAAGCAACTTATGTAGATGCTATGGCCAGTTTGAGAAACTGTGACAAATGTGGTTAACCGAAAAGTGTGACGGGACCGGGACAGACAAACGGAACGGGACGGAACGGGACAGACGGACGGTCCAAAAAACAATATGGCCACCCGGCCTCTTTCGAGGGACTGGTGGCATAAAAATCCATTCCAGTTACTTCGGGGTGACATGGTTAAACAAAAGATACAGAATTGACCACCGAGATGAAAGGCACTATAATAAATCCATGTCAAAAGGGTCCGAGACCCTTTCTTGCACCAACCCATACAAAAGAGTGCAAATCTTTTTTCATTTATCTTTAGCAGTGCAATCTTTCTCATTTATCAATGAAAGTATCATTGCTAGATCTTTCTAGTGTCAAACAGTGATTGGCAAAAGTTGAATTCATTAAAACTCCAGTTTTCTGCCTTGTCAAAATGTTTTGTATCGTGTGTCGGCCATTTTAAAATTCAGTGGACACCTGTCAGTGCTTTGCATTATGGGATATGGTTAAACGTTAACTGAACGGTTAAGAGTTAACAGATCTGTTAACTAACAGATCCGTTAAAATGTTTTCAGCAACCGATATTTAACGGATTGTTAGTTAATCATCCATTAAGGATTTAACAGATCAGTTAGGCTAACAGTCTGTTAACCTAACGGATGTTTTGAGCAAACGGGCCCTGATTCCCTCCCCCCCATTTCATTTCCTAATCGGTGCTTTCATAAACAGGAATTAGACTTAAACTACGCTCTGAAAATGACAAATAAAAAATCTTAAATTGGAAAATTGCCTTCTTTCTCTATATAAAAAATTGACGACATTTTCATAAAAATACAAAAACAATTCCTGAAATTCAATTTTAATAATAGCACTGAAATGACGGTGTAAGTACAAATGTAGGTGGCATGAAAACAGTTTGTTTCCTGATTTTTCTTGTGATTTTTCTTTTAGAGTGTTCCAGTTTCCAGAGGTTACAATGTATATGATGTTACTACTCATTTGAACACTCAATGAGACGGTTCAAATGAGTGATCTGTGGTATATATACAGAGTAACCGCTTGAAACCAAACCCTCTGGAAACCGGAATACTCTCTAAACCGGACAATTTTCAAAGTCCCGATATGTTTCATTCTTTAGTTAATATACAAAAACACTCCTTATACCAGACCCCCTGTATTCAGGAAACCGGACAAAAGAAATAGCCTTTTTGTCCATTTTTCTACTGAATACTACCTCTCCAAACTGAACAGTCCAAAGCGGTAACATTCAACAAAAAACTCCTCTGGAGGACCCCACCGTTACCCCTTAGACTGCTGTCTTAATTTTTTTGTCTGCTGTTTATTTTCTATTTTCCATTTTTATCATCAAAAACATGATAGCACTTTAGAACAATTAACAACATGCTTTGACAGCACTTCAGAATCATTTCCATTGGAAATGTTTCTGAAGTACTGTCAAACCATGTTTTTATTGAGAAGTAAGGCAAGATATAAAAGCAACAGCAGACGACAATTGTTGTGTGTAGCGGTCTAAGAGTTAACCCTTACAACGCGGGAAACGTAAATTATCGTCTGCTGTTGTTTTATATTTTGTCTTTTTTCTCTGTAAAACCATGATTTGACAGCACTTTAGAATCATTTACAATGGAAATGATTAAAAATGTTGCCAAAAATAAAAAGGGTTAATAACAAGAAAATGTAGCCTGTATGCACATGAATGCCCCCCGGTGGCAGATTCGAGAAACTGTGGAATTTAATTCACCATAAGAGCTCCGCGGAGCAAAATGTCCCGCCTGGCGCAGTTTGATAGTACATAAGGAGCTTGTAATAACCTTGGGGTTAGTGAGCACCATGGGCTTTCTGTAGAATGATGTGAGATGTTGTTAAAAATACACCTATGAAATATTAAAGCATTCCATTGAGGGAATGAGAAGTTATAATGAAGTGAAAAGTTTTTGAAACAAAACATTTTCCAAGTCCTTGACCTTGGGGTTAGCAGGCACCATACGCTTTCTGTAGAATGATGCAGGATGATGTTACAAATGCACCTATGAAATATTAAAGCGTTCCATCAATGGAAACAGAAGTTATTGCAGATTAACCCCAATGTTATTTTTTGTGATGGACAGACGGACGAACAGACAACTTTTGCATCCCTATATCCCCTTTTCGCTACGCGAAGGGATAATAAACTGAAACCAAAACACTTATTTTCCAACAAACACAGCTAAACACAAACAAGAATGCCGCCAACGACACCGAAGCTAAATTTCTATACTAGACATTTTTGAAGTCTGACCTTGACCATGGGTTTACCGAACACAATGAACTTTCTGCAGATGCTGCGGAATGTTCTTACAAATTTTCATGTATGAAATATTAAAACATTCCATCAAGGGAAACAGAAGTTACAATAAATTAACCCAAGTGTTAAGTTTTCAAAACTGAGCATTTTCGAAGCCCGTGACCTTGGGGTTAGCGGGCACCATGGGCTTTTTGTAGAATCATGGCGGATGTTGCTATAGTTTACACCTAAGAAGTGTTAAAGCATTCCATCAAGGGAAACAGAAGTTGTAATAAATTAAACCAAGCGTTAAGTTTTCCAAACCCAGAATTTTCTAAGCTTGTGACCTTGACCTTTGGGGTTAGCGGGCAACATGGGCTTTCTGTAGAATGATGCGGGATGTTGTTACAAATGCATGTATGTATGCATGTAATATTAAAGCATTCCATTGAGGGTAACAGAAGTTACAACGAATTAACCTGAGCGTTAAGTTTTAGAAACATAACCAAACGTAAAAACTTAACGTTGAATGCATGTGAAAAGTAGGTCAATGAACCATGAAAACTAGGTCAAGGTCACATGGGCTCCCTCTGTGTGAGATGGTTACACCAGTGTTGATGTATACCAAGTATGGCGGTTGCAGGTCTTATAGTTTTCTGGAAACTGAGCTAAACACAAAAACTTAACCTGAAATGTTGACGGCGCCGACGGAAAAGCTATGCCTATGTCCCGCTTCTGCTAAAGCA
This sequence comes from Conchocele bisecta, assembly GCA_029237695.1. Taxonomy (NCBI): domain Eukaryota; kingdom Metazoa; phylum Mollusca; class Bivalvia; order Lucinida; family Thyasiridae; genus Conchocele; species Conchocele bisecta. The sequence goes on from CM055279.1 coordinate 42,761,723, forward strand.
GGCGGGACAAAAAGTGATAAGTATTCATAAGCACAGTTGTGAAGGTCAAAAGGTTATATCAACGACAGCAGGGATGTGTGACATTTGTGTACACAACTTAAGTACTGAAATGAAAGCATATATAGCAGGTATATAGAAGTTATGACAGAATATGAAAACTCTGGCAAACTTCTTAATCAAATTTTTTTAAGTGTTTAAGCAAAGTTGTGAAGGTCAAAAGGTGAAGGTCATATTGAGGGCAGCATGGATGTGTGGTATTTGTGCACAAGTATAATGTATTAAATATTCACATAATCCTTCAAGGGATATAGAAGTTATGACAGAATTGAGAAACTCCTGCACACTTCTTAATGTCTGAAAAAGTTCAAAAAAGGGCATATTAAAAGATTTGTCACAGCATGAAAGCAGACCATCAGAGCAATGAGTGTGTGAAATATCAAGCAGATCCATGCAAGGAAACAGACATTATAAAAGATTTATCCGAGCTTTACATTTTTCGAACGCACCAACTATGTGACCTTGACCCTGGGCTTAGCGGCTGTGGGACGATCCTGGATTTTCCACAGGGCCATAGAGGACCATTAGAGCAATGCGTGTGTGAAATATCAAGCAGATCCAATCAAGGAAACATACATTATAAGACATTTATCCAAGCTTAAGGCTTTGAACGCACCAAGTATGTGACATTGACCATGGGCTTAGGGGGGGTGGGACGATCGTGGATTTGTCACAGTGCAGTAGAGGACCATTAAATCAATGTGTGTGTGAAATATCAAGCAGATGAGTGCACGGAAACATAAATTATAAGACATTTACCCAAGTGTTCAGGTTTCGAAAGCACAAAGTCTGTGACAGCTAGTGACCCTGGGCTTAGCAGGGGTGGAACGATTGGGGATTGTCGCAGGGTGGTAGAAGACTATTAGAGCAATGCGTGTGAGAAATATCAAGCAGATCTGTGCAAGAAAACAGCAAAATAAGACATTTACCAGAGCGTTAAGGTTTCAAATGCACCAAGTATGTGACCTTGACCCTGGGCTTAGCAGGGGCAGGACAATCGCGAATTTGTCGCAGGGCAGTAGAGGACTGTTAGAGCAATGCATGTGTAAAATATTTGGGATGTACGGACGCCAGTAACACTATATACCCCCCTCACCATTCGGTGGTGAGGGCATACAAACAAGTGAATTAATCCTTTCAACACCATAGGCCTGTATAGTGGTCTTGGCAAAAAGTGTAGATCCAGAAGAGCCGGCTTGTGGTGAGCCGTCTCATCAGGATCTGCACTATTTACAATATTTTTGAGAACAAAAACACACCCCTTTTCATAAATGGACTAGTCATTTTGGAACGATTGGATTGGTTGCAAACTGAACATATCCATTCCAGTTAGTTGGGGGTGAAAGGGTTAATACCTAGCATGAAATAAGCAAACGAAGCAACAAATGGGTGAAATGAGCAAATCAATAAATTCAGCTTTCTGGTGCCTGAATAATACCGGGAAAGAAATAGAACTTTTTCAAGAGCGACGATTTAAAGTAGGCAGCTTGCATGATGGCTTGTTTGTCAGTGTCTAATGTCCTTCCTTTAGCTACGAGATTGTTCACCTAAAATAAAAAACAAATAGATATACTGCTTTACCGTATCTCCGTGTTTTGTCAAGTGAATGTGTTTAACCAGAGCTCCAGATAAGTTTTGTATCTAAAGAGTATTATACCCCCTGGCCCAGGTTTCAAATTCAATGCGTATTTTTTACAACTTTATTACTGCTTTTCTTCCTAATTAGATAGGGAACGAATGTTAGAAATTAAAACAAATTTAAAAATTCACTTATTTGAGCTGCAAAAAGCAAACACTATTTGCTTTTTGCAGCTCAACTATGTAAATTTCCAACTTTATGACAGTATTTTCACTACTCAATTTGAAAATCAATGTGTATTTTTACACTGCAGCGAGTATTTTGTAACACCACTTTTGATAATCAATGCATATTCTGCAAATAAAAGTGCGTAAAATACGCCAATACGCATCTTACCTGGAGCTCTGGGTTTAACATCCCAGCTATAGCTAAGGTCATATAGAGATGGGCAATATTGCTTAAAGTCCCATCTGATTCTGAAAGACCAGTGGGCTAGAAATACTTGGAAAGTATTGTTCATACCTAGGGCGTGAATTGACATCACAACCTCTGATATTGAAGTCCAGTACTCTAACCTCGAGGCCACAGGCCATCCATCAATATTGTTAAAACTATATACAGTCTACACTTGATTACTCGAAGTCCACGTGACTGAGGAAACTACTTTGCGTGAACGAAAATTTTAGTTAACGAGAGGGAGTATATAGGAAAACATGTACTTGGGACCAAGATATTACTCAACAGATTTTAGTTAGCGAGTGTAGACTGTATTTGACAAAATATATGACTGGAGGAATGGAGCTTATGGGTTTTGCGACCACTGTAGATCCAAATCAGCCTGTGCATCTGCACAGTCCGATCAGGATCTACTATTGTTCGCTATTCCATCAATGATGCACCCATCACGCTTCTAACCAGCAATACAGATCACTATCAGGCGACAGGAGTGTGCTATGTGATCAAGATCACAGTCTCACGAGTGGATCAACCGGTTCACTGTGCTCACTCATTTGTTTAGCATAAGAACCCACTCACTTGTGCATTATTTCACAATAATCTTTGTAGACGGGAATCTCTGACAGACAAACAGATGTCAGGGTGGGGGACTGTATATGGCTGTGACTGGATAAATGGGGCTTATCAGTGAGTGAGTAAATAGGGTTTAACGTCCGCTTTTCTGACATAGAGGTACAAGCCTCAGAGAGTCTACACGCAGACGGGTCAACGGGTTCGTGTCCCGTATCCACCTGTCCGAGGGGGGTAAATCCCAACTTCAGAACTCAATATTTACAATCAAAATATATATTCAGTCCTGAAATTAGAACAACCTGATCTGGTGCCAGGCCCTCGCCACACCAGCATCATTTATCCCATCCCCTAAAAGTAAAAGGATTAGCGCTAATCTTACTTTTATATATGGGGCATAGCCCGACTCAACTCTCACATACAAGAAAGCCAAAAGTGTACATGAGGGCCAAATCCGGTATAGTGGGTTCCGGAAAGTATGAACCCAATCGTTAAGCCAGTTTAGTCGCCTTTTACGACAAGCAATGGCTGCTGCAGCACTATTCTCAGGATCAGTTGATCCCACCCCGGTGCCTGCACGGGGCAAATGGGGCTTATCAGGGCTGCACAAATTGGAACAGCCGACGCCCGGGACAAGTCGGTTTTAATCTCGGGCAAGTGCCTCTATGCTGGAATTTAGTCCCGGGCAAGTCACTATTTTCTGTTAGAACGTCCCACCACAAGCCCGTTTTTTGGAACCAGACTGTCATAAACTTAATCCCAAAACTGACCACTTTATCGATCGATAACGCCGCGGGCGTCCTGGCGATTCGCAGGTACTGTGTTACACAGTGCCTGTGTATCGCAAGAAAGTGATATAGCAATCTACAGCGACCCTGATTATATTAATTTAATCGAATTTGAAAGTAATTAGCTAATTAGCGAAAATATTCTGCGGCGATCGATGGTTATTGATTTATTTTATGTATGTTAACATTTTCATCTCACTGCATCGACAGGACAAGACACCTAAATTTAGAGAAATAAATGCATGTTCCTTCACGGGATGGAAATGGAATTTAAGGTTCTTAATTATCGTTTCTACGCGGCATATAAACGAAGGAAAAAGTGAAATTGAATGGGATGGACATACTATGAAGGTATGTTTGATTCCCAAGGCGATGTTTGAACCCCAGGGCCGTAGCGGCTGCCGTGGCATTATTTTGGCCTGTTTTTTTGGGGTTTTTTCGTCAGAACATATTTTGACAAAATTTGAGAATCGTCTTAGGGCTATTCCAGGAAAAATTCTCTGCTGGGGGGGGGGGGGGGGGGGGGGGTCGGACCGCACTTTTATTTTTGACCTGTGGGTGGGGGGTGTCCGACAAAATTAATTCCGGTGGTTGGTGTGGGTCGGAAGCTATATTGTTCTTGTTGGTAGGGGGTATTCAATTTACTTGATTCTGTTGGGGGTGGGGTGCACTCATATAATTAATTCAATGCTGTGGGTGTTCGCGTCGATTAGAAAATTAGATTTTCGCTGCCTCACATCTTATATTTCGTGTTATTCGCAATGCATCATGCATTGTAAAACGCTCATGTCGATTGGCCAACAAAATGACACTTCCAAAGTAGCGTCCAGTGAAAACTGCCGATAGATAATTACGTCCGGAAGCTGCAATTCGTACCAAGCGTTGTTCGTTCGCTTCCATTTCGCCACCGAAGACTAAGACAAACACTTTCGGCTTTCGGCTTTGACAAATTGTTACATACGCAAGGACGCGTTTCGGCAGAACACGGCAGCATCACATGTACATAGCAGTGGCGGATTCAGGGGGGGGGCCCCCCTTCAGAAATCCCGATTTTTTTTTGATTTTTTTTTTTTTTTTTACAAAATATTGAGCGTAGAATGCAGGAAATGGCTTCCTAAATTCAAACATTTTCCGGGGTAGCATGCCCCCGGACACCCCCACCCCCCCCCCCCCCCCCTAGCCAACTCCCCCACACCGCTCAGTCGACGAAGGAGCATACCTCGTTCAAGTTCCATGTGGCCCCCCACCACCACCCCCCCCCCCTTGGTGAAATCCTGGATCCGCCACTGCATACAGTACGCTCAGCGCGATTTTTGCCTTCGTCCACCTGACCCCGTGATCAGATGGAGAGTGGACGTAAAACTTCCTCCCAACGTGTCGGGTGGAAATCCCATTCGTACCGATGGAGAGGCAAAATCTCCACCATGGGAACATTTCTAAGACCGTATCTGCCGCACACCGCGTTCCCCCTTGTTAACCCACGGCGCATCACCGTGCCAGTACACAGGTACTACCGACAGCGAGGAGAGCATTTTAATTTCGTCCCGTCGACAGGCGAATGTCAGTTACAAAGGACCGAATATTTTGAGGAATAGTGTACGTTCCTTCACGACGAGGAAACATAATTTAAGTAATCGACGGAAATCGAGCGACCACACATATTTAAAATAACAGCCGACATAACGGCGGGAAAAGCTAAACGGCCTACGTGACAATTGACATTTTCTTCCAAGATTTTCGTGTTGTAATCGATCGCATTTCCAATCCACCATATGGAACCCGATACCAACAACACAAATATTCGTGTTTCGAATTTCTGTTTGAAACCGTGACACCGATCTGTTGAATCGCATCCATTCAAAAACTAATACTTAAACACACCAACACATATTTCACGGAAATTGAGAGGATTCTCATCTGCTACCAAACATATTTTATTAAGGAATAAAAAGGATATAAAAGCATCAATATTTAGTCTTAGTAGACGATTCTAGTGTGCTGCCAATATAGTTTTATTAAGAAATTAAAAATATGAAAACATATCTTTAAATTTCCTACAAGAACATCTTTTGACAAAACTTGAGAATCATCTTAGGAGACGATTCTCATATGCACAGTGCAGCAAAAACATGTTTTGTTAAGACTATGTCGCGTTTTCGTTTGGAGCTCTCGAGACCACGACCATTTTCGCGATCTCGACCCATGCGCGAGATCGCGAAAACGCGAGATTGTAGCATGTCCCAAACACGACATGTATAAATCGAGACGATTCTCATCTGCTACCAAACATGTTTTATTGAGGAATAAAACGAATATAAAAGCATCAATATTTCTTCTATCAATATATCTCTTGGGAGATGATTCTCGTGTGCTGTCAAAATATTTTTTATCAAGAAATTAAAAACATGAAAACTAATCTAAAAATAAATCTTACAAAAACATATTGACAAAACTGGAAAATCTTCCAAGGAGACGATTCTCATATGCAGCAGCACAGTACTGTCACACCTACTGTAAAACCATGTTTTGTTGAGAATATGTTGCATTTTAAATCGTTTCAGCTCTCGCGATCACGCTTCGCGTTTTCGCGATCTCACCTGTGCCAAGATCGAGAAAACAGGACACGTACAAATCCGTCTAAGGAGACAACGATTCTCATGCGAGTCATGTGCTGCCAACACATGTTTTTATTAAGAAATTTAACAAATGTGGACAAACATCAATATTTTTGACAAAACAACATGGTTCGACAAAACACGGCACTTGTCTTAGACGATTTTGATGTGCTGCCAATACATGTTTATTGAGGAAAAACAAATATTTTGATTTTTTATTGTTTAATGCATCACATCGCCGGTTTTTGCCGCTACCACCATACATAAAGATTCCGTTACTCTTTTGAAATTGAATGGGTTTAACGTCCCAGCAGAGAGCAACAGCTAGGGTCATATAGAGACGGGGACCACAGTTTAAAGGTACATGCCCACCCAGCAGGTTACACTGTACTACTACTTTCCATTTTCTGTCATACCTTATATGAGCCATTTGTCTACCCACTAACGAGTTATTTTTAATTACGGCGCGTGTTAATTGGTGTTAAATCGCATTGTATATGCCGCGACCAGAAAGGGTATTTTCCGACCTCATGCTATTTTTACCAACACGTGTCACGTGACACGGTCAATCATATCACATATTTGACATGCACAGTGAAGTATCGGAAGTTGAGAAGAAAAATCTCTGTTCGAGTCCAAATCTAAATCTCCACGTAACTCTTTCCATTTGGTGATCTGGTCGCCAATAGTAACCACTCTCTCTCTCTGTACTGCCTGTCCCTCAGACATTTCGCCTTTTTTTTGGCCGACGCCGTTTCATACAATTTCCGTCCTGGACGTTTCGACATGTTGATATTCTTGTTTACATAATTATTGGGAAGCCTACTGGCGCGCGTAGTATACTGCGCATGCGCACCGCAAGTCGTGATGTGAAAGTCGTCGTCCCCCGCACATTATCAAAATAGACTGTTACCGCCGCGCGTCGCTAACAGTAAATTGATAATTAATAAATGATTATATTTGTATAGCGGGCACTCTAATTTTTAGAACTGGTGGAATAGTGACATAATTATACACTTATTTAATTCCTATAAAGAACATTTTGTGCCTACTGCGTGGGCATGTACCTTTAAGGTCTCACCCGACAGACCAGTGGGATGGAAATACTATGAAGGTATGTTTGATACCAGGCGCGGATACAGGGATACACGTATTCCCCCCTGCTCCCGGCAAAAAAACTTTTTTTGTGGCCTATGTGTCAGGAAATCGCATCTGCGGCGAACTGGAATCTAAACAATTTCCTGGGGGTCCCCTACTTTACGATTTCGCGCTCGCGGAGGTCGGCATCGACTTGTAATTACAGAACCCCCCCCCCCCCCCCCCCTGCAATTATTTCTATATCCGCGCCTGGATACCAAGGCGATGTTTGAACACACAACCTCCAGATTGGAAGTCGGGTGTTCTAAGCCCTAGGTCACAACCCATGCATTATAAACAAGGGAAAGAAATACCCCTAACGAGCGACCATACGTACTTAGAATAACAGCTGACGTAACGGCGGTAAACTGAAATGGCCTACGTGACAATGGACATTTACTTTCCAACAAGATTTTCACGGTGTTTAATCGATTGTATTTCCTCGCCACCATATGAAACCAGACTCGAGAAACACAAATTAAGTTGTTGATTTCTGAATGTGTCAATTTTTTTTTACAAAACATTAAAATCGTCTACCTAGACGATTCTCATGTGTTGCCAAAGCATGTTTTATTAAGACATCGGACACATGTGAAAAGAATACATTGGTATTTCTTTACAAAAACATTTTGACAAACTATGAGAATCGTCTTAGGAGACGATTCTCATGTGCTGCCAAATCTTTCTTAAAGATTTCGAACATAGGTGAAAATGCACAAGCTAATGCGTAAGACGCATCGATGACGTCAGCGACTAGAACAAAAATACATTGGTACATTGGGACACATTGGTATGTTGTGTTTCCGCTGAATTCTAAAGGTCATTCACACTTTGCACGTGAAACTGGATTACCGACTGATGATTGTAAACACCATCAGGTGTGCAGCTAGACCGAAAATGATATGTCGCAAATGTGCTAGTTTGGGATTGGCGGTATATTTGTTTTATGTTACAATCTCGCGTTTTTTTGCGATCTCGATCTCGCCTTCCGCTTTTGGAAATACGCTTTGCCCATGCATGTGTAATATATCATATTGCGTGTTGGACTTGCGTTCTACGTACATACATGCATATAAAGCATGCTAGTTCGAAATGCGTTCTACGTACGTACGTACGTACGTACGTACGTGCATGTAATGCAAAACTCAATTTCAACTCTACACACACATAATGACATGAACAAACGTATTTCCAAAAGCGGAAGGCGACATCATGAAAAGGCCGAGGCAAAACGCGGCATCGCGGTCTCGAAAACACGAGATAGCCAGGCGAAAACGCGAAAATTAATAAAATAGAATCTCACGTTTTCGCCTCGCGATTTGGTCTTCGTGATCTTGTGTATACATATATATATATATATATATATATTATATATGTTGACGATGCGATGCAGTAACCAATAACACGTATCGAAATGTGTTGTGTTTTTTTTTTTGCTCAATAAACGTGTATTGGCAGCACATTAGAATCGTCTCTTAAGACGATTATCATGTTTTGTCAAATTATGTTTTTGTTGTCAAGAAATATAAATGTTTGTCCACATTTGTTCTATTAATTAATAAAAACATGTTTTTGCAGCACATGAGAATCGTCTCCTAAGACCATGTTTACCTATCCTATACCTCGCGATTTCGAGCTTTGGAGAAAAGACGCGAAATTCTATTATATTCAATCTGCGTTTTGCAACCTTGCCGCGCGTGTTTTTGCTTCGCGATCTTTCATGCGTGTTGGAATTGCGTTCTACATGCATGAGCAAAACGAATCCGAATGTTCTAGCTGTCTGTAACGCAGTGATAGTCGCCCCAAGTTACAGACAGAACATTTGGGTTAGAGCAAAACTTATTTTCAAAAGCGGAAGGCGAGATCGCGAAAACGCGAGACGATTCTCATTATTTTAGAAAACGATTATTATTTTGTTTTATTGTTGATAAATGTGTTTCGAGTATGCTGCACCCCCTGCGTACGGGCCTGTCGTAACCTGTGTCGGCTGTCGTATTATTTTGAGTGGCTGACTGGGACGAGTTGGTCGAAGGGCGAAACGGAGGCCGGTCATTAAATTAACGAATACAAACGGGACCGATACGATTTCTAATTACTTCTAATAAATGACACTTTCCATTTACTGATCTGTTGGCAATGGATACTTATGACCGTATTTACATGTACAGTTCAGGCCCATAGCCAGACCTGTTTGAAGTGGGGGGGGGGGTGGGTCGTTTCGAAGGCCCAATGGGCCTGAGGTATATAGGGGGGTCTAAAAAAAGTGGACCTCGAGGCTAACAAAGTGGACCTCGAGGAGGGGGGGGGGGGGGGGGGGTGGGGGGGGGGGGGGGGGGGGAGCATCCGATCGCTCCGACCCCCCCCCCCCCCCCTGGCTACGGGCCTGCAGTTACAGTACATTTAGATTGGGAATACGATAGTTATCATATCTAAATATAATGATCGTCTTGTCTGTAAACCGCGTATTTCTGGATGCGCCGGTGCATAACGACATGGTAAATAATTCAGTACTGGTGGTAGGGGGGTTTTACCTAAATTCAGTTCTGTTGGTAGTGGGGAACAGCTAAATATCAGTGCTGTTGGTTGTGGGCACGAGACATAATTCAATTCTGTGGGTGCGGGGGTCAAAAATAAAGTGCGGTCCGACCCCCCCAGAGAATTTTTCCTGGAATAGCCCTTAGGAAACGATTCTCATGTGCTGCCAAATCTTGGTTTTATCAAGAAATCAAACAAATGTGAAAATGCACAAGCTAATGCGTAATTATCAATTCATCGGCTATACGATGACGTGAGCGACTACATAGCGTGGTTTTGGTATGTTTGTTTCCACCGAATTCTAAAGGTCAGTCACACTTTGCACGTGAAACTGGATTACCGACTGATGACTTGTAAACACCATCAGGTGTGTAGCTAGACCGAAAATGATATGTTGCAAATGTGCTAATTGGGGATGGGTGGGTACGGCCATATTTGTGTTTATGTTACAATCTCGCGTTTTTGCGATCACGATCTCACCTTCCGCTTTTGGAAATACGATTTGCCCATGCATGTGTAGACAGCATGCGTGTTGGATTTGGTTCTACGTAAGTACATGCATATAAAGCATGCTAGTTCGAATTGCATTCTACATACGTACGTACATGTAATGTACGCGCAAAACTCAATTTCAACACGCATGCATTCTACACACACATAATGACATGAACAAACGTATTTCCAAAAGCAGGTGACATGTGAAAAGGCTTAGGCGAAAACGCGACATAGCGGTCTCGAAAACGTGAGATAGCCAGGCGAAAATGCAGAGAATTAATACAATAGAATCTCACGTTTTCGCCTCGCGATTTGGTCTCGCGTTTTCACGATCTTGTGTATAGGTTGACGATGCGATGCAATAAACGTGTATTGGCAGCACATTAGAATCGTCTCCTAAGACGAGTATCATTTTTTGTCAAATTATGTTTTTGTTGTCAAGAAATGTTTTTTGCAGCACATGAGAATCGTCTCCTAAGACAATGTTTACGTGTCCTATTAGGGACATGTGGCAACCTCGCGTTTTCGAGCTTTCGAGACGAAAACGCGAAATTCTATCATATTCAATCTTGCGTTTTGCAAACACGCCACACATGCATGAGCAAAACTAATCAGAATTTTTCAAAAGCGGAAGATCAACAATTTTTATACAACCGTTTTTAAAAAGCGGTACGTATTGTTTTACCGCATGGCGGGCGGACGGCTGAACTCCTCAGAAACCGTTCAGTCGATCGATCTGAAACTATACACACGTCTTATACACATATTGAAGATACGAACCTTGGTGTTTTTATGCCGAAAAAATATTTTTTAACAAAAATATCACCTTTTTAACTTAGCCATTTTTTCTACATTTTTCTATACAGTTCTATATACGGTACAGAGTTTGTGTACACAACTCCGAAACCGTTCAGTCGATCGATCTGAAACTATACACACGTCTTCTACACATATGGAAGATGTGCATCTTGGTGTTTTTAGGTCGAAACAATATTTTTTAACAAAAATATCACCTTTTTAACTTGGCCATTTTTTCTACATTTTTCTATACAATTCTATATACGGTACAGAGTTTGTGTACACAACTCCTCCGAAACCGTTAAGTCGATCGTTTTGAAACTATACACACGTCTTCTACACATATGGAAGATGTGCACCTTGGTGTTTTTATGCCGAAAAAATATTTTTTAACAAAGATATCACCTTTTTAACTTAGCCATTTGTTCTACATTTTTCTATACAATTCTATATAGGGTACAGAGTTTGTGTACACAACTCCTCCGAAACCGTTCAGTCGATCGTTCTGAAACTATACACACATCTTCTACACATATTGAAGATGTGCACCTTGGTCTTTTTATGCCGAAAACATATTTTTTAACAAAAATATCACCTTTTTAACTTAGCCATTTTTTCTACATTATTGTATCCAATTCCCTATCATTCCTACTTTACACTCTACTTTTCTATCTCTGCCTAAATTAGTATACATGTTTAGCACAACGAGATGACAAAATAATGCTATAGACTATAGACATTAATATTTCTTGCCTTGGTGACAGCTTCACATTTCTGCATCTTCGCAGTCTGACCCATATTCGACGGGCGTATTTTGTGACTTGCGGCACTCTTGTTATGTTTTATTATTGTCGATAAATGTGTTTTGAGTATGCACTCGTCGCAACGTTATGTCCGCAGTGGCACAGTGACAAAAGACCACAAGAATAAATATGTACTATACAATGTTTATTATTATAGATATTTAATATAATATGTATATGTGCCAAGTGCTCAATTGTATTATATTTAACAACTATGATATTAGTTTTTTGTTTTGGGACAGTTTCGTATAAGAAATATTACGAGGAAAAGTCACTTTTTCCAAATTACTTGCCCTGGAAATTATATTTTCCAGGACAAGTCAGGGCAAGTCACTTTTTTCAAGTCACTTGTCCGGGACAAGTGGCTAAAAAATCAATTTGTACAGCCCTGCTTATGCGATTTCCGACCAGTGTAGATCCAGTAGCCGATATCACCAATTTTGCTAAGCAAACTTATCTAGCTAAGTATACATTGAGGGAGTACATGTATTCATTTATTTTTCCCGAAATGCATTATTTATATAGAACAAACAACTGCATATATTTGATGTTCAAAAGTATGCAGAATTAGTTTCTTGAATTTTTTACATTATCACAGCCAAAACGGCTGTGATAATGTAATACATTCAGTATAATAAACAAGAGGGTCATGATGGCCCTAATTCGCTCATCTGACTCCATGAACACCAGAGGAGAATGTGACATTGAGGTGTTTTAAAATTAGATGGCCGCGGCCTGCATGTCGCGCCTTGTGGCGAGGGATGGACACTAAAAAAAAAGATATACAGTAGAACTTTGATCGCTCGAACCGGCAACGGAATCGAGTTTGAGTTCGAGCGATGCATAGTTCGAGGGAATGAAGTTTAAAAAATGTACTGTCACATTCAGTCAATAAAATCACTTATGTGAATATATGAGATGACCGATGTGACATGCATCGATATTCTCTGCGTGTTGCGAGAGATATCCATATGTAAACTGACGATTTGGATATAAACTGATTACCCACGCATGGAATAAAATCCAGTGCCTACCTCTCATTGGCTAGTCATTGAGATGTAGTGCTTAATTCACCACGCTCTGGCCTTGCACAAAACAATTCCGTGCCTTATGGAACTAAGCCTTGGATACTCCCATCTCTGAGCCTCCTTTCCCAAGGCCGAATACTCTATGAGCCAAGTTTATGTAAGCATAACCTAACACTTGAGCCCATGATGTTCCAGAAAAGTACTGGCTTTAAGAAATCCAACTTAGTTTTGGGGTCAAACACTGTGCCAAATCAATTCCTCTAACAGAGCTCCTACATGTGGGTCTGAGGCAGTCTAGGCCTACCCTTGAAAGCATAACCTATTCTGCTTCACACAGAGACTTAGCCCTCGGCACCTGCGCAGTTAAACAGACCACTATCCTGAGACAGATACTGGTATACCGAAGCTACTGCCTCCGGATAATAAGGGCACTGTTCTTCCACAGCTACACTACTGCCGAGACCATCCCAACCTGATGCCAGCAGAGGATTTTAACATTCACCCGTACCGGTGAAGTGCCCTTTTCCTCTGACAAGCCCTGGTGCATTTTGTCTTATGAAATTCACCATCATCTAGCCGAATGTCTTAACCGATTGCGCCACGAAGCCCACATTATCATCTGATCGTGACCTTGATCTATGTGCCAGGGCATAGCTGTTTTCCGTCTCGGTTAAATTTGGTAGGTTCGTGCTGGGCGAGGGATAAACTCATATTCTGGATCAGTGCGAATGAATTTTAATCTATTGACATTGTTGTTGTTATTAACCGGAAGCATGTGCTTTTACCAAGTTAAAATACGACAATTGTACATTATAGATCGTAAAGTATATAATGTCACAGATAACCGACTCGATTTGGCCATGCCTGGGATCACGAACGGTCGGTTATGCCTAACTGGGACCCGATCCGTAGTAAGGAACCCAGCTTCGCAACCATAGTAACGGAATCATTATCCCAGCCAGATTCTGGTCGCCCCTGTACAGGCCGCGTAATCCCGCCGCCTTTTTCGCCGAAGCGAAACGAGGGATTAACCCATTATTGACTGATCAATCAATAGGGAAGCTGTCCCATGGGCTCCTACTGATTTGTCGTTAAATCCCATCTAACCACGTTAGTTATTCCCTTAGGTTAACTATTCTAGCTACTGGTCTTTCTCTAGTGAAGAATGAAATCAGCGCCTATAACGGGGTCTGAACCTACGATACATATCGGCACTGAAGTGAACTTGAAACAGTTGGCCAATGCCTACATGTATCCCGTCCTAATCGACGCTGACTATTTCGTTTCATCGAACAATTACTTAAGGAAATCGCCCATTTCGCCTACCGCTGGACTGACTGGATTAATTTGCCTTACTTACAGCAATTAACACAGACCTCCCATTCGCGTCTTTGCCTGTGCAATGATTGCCGTAGCTAGCCGCGAAAATTTGTCCTTCCTTATTCCCTTCCTGATAGCCTCCAGACGTGAAGAATCAGAACGAGCGTATTCGCATGAAGTGTTCACCCTGCATGCTGTGACAGAAGCTTGGGAAACACTGGAATGCCCACCGTATGGTACACTAGACGTTCCAGTATGCTGGAGAACCAACTTGGCCAGCATTGGCCAGCATGTTACCACTAGTGTGACCCGAATTTACTGATTGTGGAAATGCTCACCCGTATATTCATTTCCATGATACGGACATGCGCCAACCGCCTATGCCCCCTAGTCCAGAACTGGAGACACATACATTGGGCTTTGATTGTCCATCATGGTCGCAAACAGACACAACCAGGGGTGGCTCTACCTGTTGATAACCGCGTTGGTCACTGTTCTTAACAGTGACCCCTCGGTACGGACTTTCGAGCCGCCCTCGACAGGTAGTCCACAGTATATTGGTAGATGATCTACACCACATATCTGCCTCTGAATTCAATACCCTAGCAGCTAAAATAGCTCCCTGGCTGATAGTTGAAGTGGATACACAGCTTTGACGATCACTCGCAACATGATGTCTACTCTGTACATATTGTCTCTAGACTGATCGTGCAGGAGCCAGTCGTCCAAGTATTGAAGTATGCAATAACACATGGTCTGGACTGTGCCTAGATTACCTCTATTAGTTTTGTGAACGACTTGGCTTTGAAGGGTAGGACACAAAACTGTTATACCATGCCTTGCGAATGAAAGCTTATAAAGTTTCTGGACGCATGGCATATCGGTATATGAAGATAACCTTCATGTGGTTCGCTGGAGACTGCCCAATCGTTGACTCTAATAGTCCGACGTATCGATCGAGCCGTCTCTATCTAGAAATGATCTGTCTGTTGGTACAACAAACCGCACGCTGTAGAAGCTCGGAGATTGCCAATCTCTGATGCGTGTAGCACCCCACTGTTAGCCCCACCCTATGGGGCTGTAAAGGTGTTATGGGTTGCTTAAAGCTACCCGTTACATCACTCGTTGGTTTAGGAGAAGGGGATATTGAAGCTTGCTTATGTCCCCTTTCCAGCCCGAGTTGCGCTTCTATAAACGAACCGCTTGGCTAAAGAGTGAGTGAGTGAGTGAATAGGGTTTAACGTCCGCTTTTCTGACATAGAGGTACAAGCCTCAGGGAGTCTACACGCAGACGGGTCAACGGGGTCGAGTCCCGTATCCACCTGTCCAAGGGGGGTAAATCCCAACTTCAGAACTCAATATTTACAATCAAAATATATATTCAGTCCTGAAATTAGAACAACCTGATCTGGTGCCAGGCCCTCGCCACACCAGCATCATTTATCCCATCCCCTAAAAGTAATAGGATTAGCGCTAATCTTACTTTTATATATGGGGCATAGCCCGACTCAACTCTCACATACAAGAAAGCCAAACATGCACATGCCAACAGGGCCAAATCCGGTATAGTGGGTTCCGGAAAGTATGAACCCAATCGTTAAGCCAGTTTAGTCGCCTTTTACGACAAGCAATGGCTACTGCAGCACTATTCTCAGGATCAGTTGATCCCGCCCCGGTGCCTGCACGGGGCTTGGCTAAAGAGACCACTGATAGTCTCGCTAACTGCCGACTCTTGTCTTACTGCAGCGTCAGCAGCAGTCACCTGCGAACATCTGTTTCCAAACAGATTCGTGGCCTGAAGGAATGCTTCCCGAAGGAGGTCCCTTCCCCTATGCCTATGACGACGTCAATGATCGTACCTAGACACGACCTAGAACGTCGTTTGTGTTTCATGGATATACAACACCGCGTCCTGGTAGACAAGCTACTATGCCTAGCTTTCTTGCCACTAGACCCGGATCTACCCGTCCTGATCGCCAAGTTTGTGTGCCCTCCAGTCTGACGTCATCAGACTCACATCAGGACTAATCCAGTGTGTCGGCAGGCCAATGTCCTATACCGTTACACTGTTGTATATCCATAACCTTGAACAGATATTCCGCTGAAAACGGCGTGGTGAAAACCAGCGTAGCCGTTATCAGTGGCTATATTTTACACTCTGTTGACCGGAGGAATACGCTTGCATTCCACCGAGGCACGCCCAATTGGATTTGC
This sequence comes from Conchocele bisecta, assembly GCA_029237695.1. Classification (NCBI taxonomy): domain Eukaryota; kingdom Metazoa; phylum Mollusca; class Bivalvia; order Lucinida; family Thyasiridae; genus Conchocele; species Conchocele bisecta. The sequence goes on from CM055279.1 coordinate 42,778,118, forward strand.
GTGTATACTACCCACATCGCCTATCCCCTTGAATCTACCTGTCCCGTGTCCGGTGTTCGTGCTCAGTGGTTAGCTAATAACCCAGAGCAGAACTAGTGGCCGGCGTTCTTGCTCAGTGTTTAGCGTATAACCCAGAGCAGAACCGGTGTCCGGTGTCCTTACTCAGTGGGTAGCGGACCACCCAGAGCAGAACTAGCGACGTTGGATGCCTCAGTCATAAGAGACACCCTGTCACTATTCGGACTCGGACTTGGCATAGACTCAGAAACAGTCTTTAGTTTCTGAATTTTGCCGAACACAGACTGGCGTCCGGTGTTCTTACTCATTGGGTAGCGGACCACCCAGAGCACAACTAGCGACGTTGGATGCCTCAGTCATAAGAGACACCCTGCCACTATTCGGACTCGGACTTGACTCAGACTCAGAAACCACTGTAGTTTCTGAATCTCACTTATTGATACTTACCCCGATACTTACCATGATAGTACCTAATGGTCAGGCACCTCAATAGAGGCCCCCAAGGCCTGAGACAAGCCCGGTTTCCCATTAGAGCAACCGTTATGTCTCTAGCAACAACGGAAACAAATTATCTCATGAGAATCACAAGTTCCCGTTTTGTGACCACCACCAAATTCCTGACCCGAACTGGGTTTAGGTTTCCCTTAGCCCATTAGTGAACGTGGTACGGAAAACCTATTCAAATATCGACCTAAACAAAGTCGAAACAAAAATAAAAATTTCTTTGTCGACAATAGGAACGTCCGACAATAGGAAAATCGCGAAGTTCGCGCCCTGTGGCCACACTAAGAGAAAAAACTCGAAATACTTTCAAAATGAAATATTTTCGACTAGCAACTTATAGAAATGAATAGCCCCCACTCTATTACAGAAGATATTGCCTACTTACGGACAATAATCATGAATAGAGTGTATAAAACAGCCAAACGAAAATGAGCACCAAAAAGGATACTTTCACGCCAGCCGTCCGAAGCAAAGAGGAAGTCTCCGTGCGCGCATGCGCGGTCGATATGGGATGGGACAGGTGTAAGTGCGGGTCAATAAATTGTATTCGGAATGGGTAGCCCCAATAGAAGCTATATAGCAACATATAACAGGGAAGTACGATACAGAACTACAGATAATGATAAACACCCATGTGAAGTTTCAAGGTAATGGGCAAAGCAGTTGCAGAGATATAGTATAACGAAAAACTTTAACCAAAAAACTTAACCAAAAAACTTAACCAAAAAACTTAACCAAAAACTTGAACCAAAAAACTTAACCAAAAACTTCAAAGTAATTTGACCTTGACATTGGGCACAGGGGCCGCACGGGAGGGGGGTAGAATGAAAATATAGATGATGATAAACACCCATGTGAAGTTTCAAAGTAATGGGCAAAGCAGTTGCAGAGACATCGTATAACGAAAAAGTTTAACGAAAAAGTTTAACCAAAAAACTTAACCAAAAAACTTAACCAAAAACTTTAACCAAAGAATTTAACCAAAAACTTTAACCAAAAAACTTAACCAAACAACTTAATCAAAAAATTTAACTGGACACACGTACGTACCTGACATTGGGCACAGGGGCCGCACGGGAGGGGGGTAGAATGAAAATATAGATGATAGTAAACACCCATGTGAAGTTTCAAGGTAATGGGCAAAGCAGTTGCAGAGATATAGTATAACGAAAAACTTTAACAAAAAACTTTAACAAAAAAATTTAACCAAAAAACTTAACCAAAAAACTTAACCAAAAACTTTAACCAAAGAACTTAACCAAAAACTTTAACCAAAAAACTTAACCGAACAACTTAACCAAACAACTTAACCAAAAACTTTAACCGGACACACGTACGTACGTACGTACATACGTACGCCAAAGTGCCGACTATATCGCGCTTTCCGCAAGCGGGCGCGACAAAAAACTTAACCAAAAACTTTAACCAAAAAACTTAACCAAAAACTTCAAAGTAATTTGACCTTGACATTGGGCACAGGGGCCGCACGGGAGGGGGGTAGAATGAAAATATAGATGATGATAAACACCCATGTGAAGTTTCAAGGTAATGGGCAAAGCAGTTGCAGAGATATAGTATAACGAAAAACTTTAACCAAAAAACTTAACCAAAAAACTTAACCAAAAACTTTAACCAAAAAACTTAACCAAAAACTTCAAAGTAATTTGACCTTGACATTGGGTACAGGGGCCGCACGGGAGGGGGGTAGAATGAAAATAGATGATGATAACACCCATGTGAAGTTTCAAGGTAATGGGAAAAGCAGTTGCAGAGATATAGTATAACAAAAAACTTAACCAAACAACTTAATAAAAAAATTTAACTGGACACACGTACGTACCTGACATTGGGCACAGGGGCCGCACGGGAGGGGGGTAGAATGAAAATATAGATGATGGTAAACACCCATGTGAAGTTTCAAGGTAATGGGCAAAGCAGTTGCAGAGATATAGTATAACGAAAAACTTTAACAAAAATATTTAACCAAAAAACTTAACCAAAAAACTTAACCAAAAACTTTAACCAAAGAACTTAACCAAAAACTTTAACCAAAAAACTTAACCAAACAACTTAACCAAAAAACTTAACCAAAAACTTTAACCGGACACACGTACGTACGTACATACATACGTACGCCAAAGTGCCGACTATATCGCGTTTCGCGCTTTCGAGCAAGGGTCGGCGCTCCCGCAACGGGGGCGCGACCAAAAAACTTAACCAAAAACTTTAACCAAAAAACTTAACCAAAAACTTCAAAGTAATTTGACCTTGACATTGGGCACAGGGGCCGCGGACGGGAGGGGGGGTAGAATCAATAGAGATGATGATAAACAACCCATGTGAAGTTTAATTTCAAGGTAATGGGCAAAGCAGTTGCAGAGATATAGTATAAAGAAAAACTTTAACCAAAAAACTTAACCAAAAAACTTAACCAAAAACTTTAACCAAAAAACTTAACCAAACAACTTCAAAGTAATTTGACCTTGACATTGGGCACAGGGGCTGCACGGGAGGGGGGTAGAATGAAAATATAGATGATGATAAACACCCATGTGAAGTTTCAAGGTAATGGGAAAAGCAGTTGCAGAGATATAGTATAACAAAAAACTTAACCAAAAATCTTAACCAAAAACTTTAACCAAAAACTTTAACCAAAAAACTTAATAAAAAACTTTAACCAAAGAACTTAACCAAAAACTTCAAAGTAATTTGACCTTGACATTGGGCACAGGGGCCGCACGGGAGGGGGGTAGAATGAAAATATAGATGATGATAAACACCCATGTGAAGTTTCAAGGTAATGGGCAAAGCAGTTGCAGAGATACAGTATAACGAAAAACTTTAACCAAAAAACTTAACCAAAAAACTTAACCAAAAACTTTAACCAAAGAACTTAACCAAAAAGTTTAACCAAAAAACTTAACCAAACAACTTAACCAAACAACTTAACCAAACAACTTAACCAAAAACTTTAACCCAAGAACTTCAGTAATTTGACCTTGACATTGGGCACAGGGGCCGCATGGGAGGGGGGTAGAATGAAAATATAGATGATGATAAACACCCATGTGAAGTTTCAAGGTAATGGGCAAAGCAGTTGCAGAGATATAGTATAACGAAAAACTTTAACCAAAAAACTTAACCAACCAAAAAACTTAACCAAAAACTTTAACCAAAGAACTTAACCAAAAAGTTTAACCAAAAAACTTAACCAAACAACTTGACCAAAAACTTTAACCGGACACACGTACGTACATGTACGTACGTACGCCAAAGTGACGACTATATCGCGCATTCCGCAAGCGGGCGCGACAAAAAAGTGTGCTATTTTTAGATGGCGGTCATCTTGGATTGAAGGTACATGCCCACTCAGTAGACACAAAATGTTCTTTAAGTAACAGACATCCTCTGATACATTTTCTGGCAAAATAAACATTCATTCACCAATACCCTACTTATTGATTGGCATTATTATACATTTTATATCAGATGTAAATTTCCACACTGATATCAAGGGCAATAACCGTGTTTCCTTAAAATGTTAACGGACATTACTATTTATTCTCTGTATTTATTTTTTGATGTGCAATGATCGTACTTTATTATCTGTCGAAAATATTATTTTTTCAGGCGACGCATTTAATTAGTATCAATAATTAAAACATATCATGCCTCATTTGCATATGAAAATAGCTTGATACCACCGCGCGTCACTATCAGTAAAATAAACATTACTAAATGATTATATCTGTATAGCGGGCACTCGTAATCTTTAGAACTGTGGAATAGTGACACAATTTATATACACTTATTTAATTCCTATAAAGAACAGTTTGTGCCTACTGAGTGGGCATGTACCTTTAAGCGATGACTCTCATTTTACCAAATGTGAAAATGCTTCACCCAAGGATCTTAACTTACGAAGTTTGGCCAGCATCGGCCATGTGGTTCCTGAGAAAAAGACATTCAAAATCTTGAATAAATGGACCTTTTGGCGGCCATCATGGATGACATAATCATCAAATTCTGACAAATATTGCACCAGGGCAATCGCCTCATCGATACCTTCAATTTGATATACGACATGAGCATATTCGGTCAAAAATAAAATTTGACCCGAATTTGAACCCACGGGCCACGCCCAATTTTGACCCGGGGTGACCATTTTCACACCTTTGAAAGAGCATTGTACATCGATCATTCCTACCAAGTTTCGTCGAAAGGCCAGCGGTTCATGAGAAGATTTTTTTAAGAATTTATTCTATTTTTCGACGGCGGCTATTTTGGATTAGCGACAACCTCCATTTTAACAAGTCTGAAAAGGCTTCACCCATGGACCATAACTTTTAACATTGGCCACCATGGGCCAAGCGGTTCATGCGAAGAAGAATTTTGAAATATCTAATAAAAGAACGACCTTTTGACCTTTCGGCGGCCATCTTGGTTGACATAACATTTCGACAAAAAATGCACCAGAGTGATCGCCTCGTTGATACCTTCAATTTGATATATGACATGACCATATTCGGTCAAAAATAAAAAATTTGACCCCGGGGTCGCCATTTTAACAAATTTGAAAGAGCAATGTACATCAATCATTCCTACCAAGTTTTGTCGAAATCCGGTTGGCGGTTCTTGAGAAGTTTTTGAAGAATTTGTGTTATTTTTAGACGGTGGCCATCTTGGATTACGTAATGACGTCATTTTAACAATTGTGTAATCCCCCTACCTAAGAACCATGACCATGAAGTTTGCTGACTATAGGTCCAATGGTTACTGAGGAGAAGACGTTTGAAAATGTTCACGGACGATGGACGACGGACGACGACGGACACATTGCGGTAACAATAGCCCACATGAGCTTCGCTCAGGTGAGCTAAAAACTAGAAAATGTGGTCTGTCAATGCGCTTAGCACCCATATTTCAGAAACTATTACAAAAACCTTCAAATAAATAAACAGACAGACGGACGGACGGACGTACAATCAATAGCGTGGGTAATTTTATTAATGGTGGTGGTGGATTTGGTGGTGTCGGGACTTCGGCACATACATCGTTTTTGCGAAGAATCGATTTCCATGTCAGTATTGACAGTAAACATGGAAATCGATTCATCGCAACAACGACAGAAGTTTGGGCCAAAGTACAGAGACCACCAAATGCAGCTTAACAAGATGCATTTCATTAAAATCCATTACATAATACGGACAATATAACAGAATACATACGAGGCGCTTCTGGAAGTTTCAGTAATTGTTGTTGTTGTAACCACGTGATCATACACCTTGACAATGTTCCTTATTCCTTTAATACTTACGAGCGTCAGTAAACCCGTGATATCTTCTTTATGTGCATGTCGCTGGAACACATATATTACAGCCTGTAAAAACCATGAGCCGTATACCGTGTTCCGCAACGACACAAAACCTACAATGACAATATGATACATATATTAAACTGGTGAACATACGGATAGACAAAGTTTATTGTTGATAGTAATGAGGTTGTCACTAAATGATATAAATTTAATAGTAGATGGCTGCGGCCAGCATATTGCGCCCATCAAGGTAATTGATGGTCACAGTGTGCAATTTTTAAAGTAAGTTGACCTTGACTTTGGCATGGGGACCACATGGGTGGGGGCATGGTATGAAAATATGGATGATGATATATAGTATATTTAACCAGGTGAGCTGATTATCGTGAAATAATGCGCGAGTGATTGGGTCCTTACGCGAAACAAACGAGTGAGCGTAGCGAACCAAGTTTGTTTAGCTGTAGGACCTAATCACGAGGGCATTATTTCAAGGTAATCAGCTCACCTGGTTAATTTGTTTGTTTGTTTATTGGTGTTTAACGGCCTATCAACAGCTAAGGTCATGTAAGGCCGGGCAAACAGGTTCGATCCCGTTTTAACCTGCAGCATTGGGGGGAAAATCCCAAAATCATAACAGAATATTTACATCGAGATACAACATATTCGGTAGGTGAGTGAGTGAGTGAATAGGGTTTAACGTCCGCTTTTCTGACATAGAGGTACAAGCCTCAGGGAGTCTACACGCAGACGGGTCAACGGGGTCGAGTCCCATATCCACCTGTCCAAGGGGGGTAAATCCCAACTTCAGAACTCAATATTTACAATCAAAATATATATTCAGTCCTGAAATTAGAACAACCTGATCTGGTGCCAGGCCCTCGCCACACCAGCATCATTTATCCCATCCCCTAAAAGTAATAGGATTAGCGCTAATCTTACTTTTATATATGGGGCATAGCCCGACTCAACTCTCACATACAAGAAAGCCAAAAATGTACATGAGGGCCAAATCCGGTATAGTGGGTTCCGGAAAGTATGAACCCAATCGTTAAGCCAGTTTAGTCGCCTTTTACGACAAGCAATGGCTACTGCAGCACTATTCTCAGGATCAGTTGATCCCGCCCCGGTGCCTGCACGGGGCACCATATTTCGGTAGGATTACTCTTATAAGGGGTATAACCAGATTCAACTGTCACATACAAAATGCCAAAGACGTATGTGAGGGCCAAACCAGGTCTCCAGTCGGGATTCCGGTAAGGATGAACCCCGATCGTTAAATTACCCATCGCATGCTCCCACCTGCCACCCACTCTCACCTGGTTAAATAAACGTTTTCATTTCATACTCGATAATTTATAAAAACAAAGAGAATCAAGTGTAAAAATCCCGGGTATGGAAGGTGTTCGAGCCAATTCCCACCCTTAAATATGAGCCGAATGAATGAATGAAAAGTGTAAAAATGGCCAAGAGGTGTGCAAATTAATTTCTGTAGGTGGGTCGTTGTGACGCTGACTGTCTCGCGATTCAGTGGGAGTGTCTGAGAACAGCATTTGATTGGCCGAAGGAAACACATCATTGCGACGTTACTGACGTCATTTCTCCTTATATGGTAAGCACGAGAGTGGTGTAAACTACTGCTGCCGAGTGGTGTTTGTTTGTGTGTTGGGGTTTAATGGCCAATCAAGAGCTACGGTCGTTTAAGGCCAAGTCAATAGGTTTAGTACTAAATCCTATATATTACCTGTACAAATGGGGGGGGGGGGGGGGGGGGTGGGGGGGGGGGGGGAATACAAAATCAGAACTGAATATTTACAATAAGAAATCTATATATTCAACCCTGAAATCAGAATAATCTTGATCTGATACCAGGTCCTAGACACACCAGAATCACATGGCCCCCCTCCCAAAAGCAGCAGGATCAGTAATAATCTTACTACTTTTATAATGGGCAATAACCCAATTCAACTCCCAGGTAACAAAAGAGCAAAAAATGAAAACGTACCTGAGGGCCAAACCAGGCAAATCGTGATTCCTTTAAGGAGGAACCCCTACCGTTAATTTACGCCATCGCGTTCGCCCAAACAACCACCCAAGATAATCAGCTCACCTGGTTAAATAAATGTTTTCTTACTCGATAATTTATAAAAACAAAGGGAATCAAGTGCAACATATGGCCAAGAAGTGTGATAATTAATTTCGGGAGGCGGGTCGTTGTTACACCGACTGTCTCGCGATTCATGGGGTGTGTCTGAGAACAGCATTTGATTGGCCGAAGGAAAGATGTCATTGCGACATTACTGACGCCATTTCTCCTTATATGGTGAGCACGACAGTGGTGCAAACTACTGCTGTCGAGTGGTGTAATTCACCTTTATATTTCTGTAAACTACTGGCTGAAATGTAAGAAAAATAAGTATATGAAGTTTCAAGTTAATCGGAAATATTTGGTACTTAAAAAACGCTAAGAAGTAAGGAATAATCAGATCTTTCCACGTAAAAATCTATACTCTATCAATTTTAGAGGGGGCGTGCGCTGGACACGCCCCGCCTGGATCCACACCTGTGATAAAAACTCAAGAGTTTGGTTAGGAATATTCGGAGCAGCTCCACATTTAGCTACAATAATTTGCCTCCGATATGTTATCTACGGCTACAATTTGACGCATTCAAAAAATGTGAGCAACCAAAGTGCATACCCAAACTTGTTTTAGTATTTTATACTTTTAACCCTTAGAATGCGGGAACCGAAAATAGTCGTCTGCTGATAATTCATATTTTGTCTTTTCTCTCAGTAAAAACATGGTTTGGCAGCATTTTAAAATCATTTCCATTGGAAATTAATTCCGCATTGTAAGGGTTAAACAAATAATCTTTGATGTACAACTAGTAAATTGCCAAAAATAATAGAACAGGGAAATCATTTTACATGTACCATGGAAGCCTACTTTTCTCTTGTTGTTGTTCAACATTCAACATAACGAAATGAAGCTTTCAACTTTACAAGATATACAAGTACATATCAGATAAACACCTTGACACAGTACAATAACCAATTTCTGCATGTGTTCTTTATTAATAATTTATTGATACAGCTTTGACAGTTTTATATTGGTAATATATCAAACACGCCGGATAACCAATTTCAAGCATCACTCTTCACATGTGTTACATTAAAGAGATTGGGTTAAATTGCTACCCTCGCGAGAGGTATGGAGCAGGGTAGCAATTTTGTTTCTACTCCACATTGGGCATAAGCATTTCATATACACACGTATACACACTTATGACAAATAAAAAAGCTTAATGCAAATATTTAGAAAACGCAAATTTCTAAGTAATTTGACCGTTGACATGAAAAATGCATGGGTGTGGTATGAAATGAAAATATGGATGATCATAAGGAAGTATATGAAGTTTAAAGTCAATCTGACTTACCGTGGCAGAGATACTTATGGGTACCTGAAAACTTTAAAGCAAATCAAAAAAACTTAAAAGTGGACGGACAAATGGGCGGATGAACGGACAGATGGAAGGACGGACGGATGGAAAGACGAAAACTATATACCTCTTGGCGTACTTCGTAAGCCAGGTGTATAAATAGTATGTAACCGAAAATGTTGACACAAATTTTGAAGACAAATTTAACGCAATTTGTAAGTCATTTGACCTTGGGCACTGCAGCCACATGGGTGGGCTATTGATATATTTTATGGATGATGACAAATAAGTATATGAAGTTTCAAGTCAATCCGACTTACAGTAACAGAGATAGTAGGTAGCAGAAAACGTAAACGCTATTTTTGGAAACAGACCGACAGACAGGGCGGCGGCTACTGTCTGTTTCACGAAACCTGTCCAAATTTTACGGCCATATAAACAATGCAAAAACAGTATTTTTTTCCTATAATATTAAATTTTATCAAAATTTAAGAATGAGCCTTCTTTTTATTTCAGGAAATTTGGTAACATATTGATTTTGTTAAGAAAAATTTATTTGTCTATGGGAATTTAACATGGGGGGGGAAAGGAGGTGGAGGAGGAGCTGTGGAAGGAGTCAGAAAACACAAAAAAATGAAAATTGACTCCGAAACCTGGTTAGAAAGCTTACAAATGATCTAACTAAGAAAACAAAAGTTAAATTTTGAAAATCGGTCCTGTACTTCTGAAATTCTAAAAAATTCCACACGTGAAGATGTCTATTGGGATTGAACACGGAGAAAAAAAAATCCGCAATAAAATCAATATTTGACCAAATTTCACGAAAAAAGAAGGCTCATTCTTAAATATTCCTTTAATTTAATATTATCGAAAAAAAACAACAACTGTTTTTGCATTGTTTATATTGACGTACAATTTGGGCAGGTATCGTGAAACAGACAGTAAATTGGGGGATATTTTTTTTACTTTTTTGGGGGGTAGGGGGGGGGGGGTGGGGGGGGGGTGGAGGTATACAATTCAATTATTACATAAATGATCCTGTGAACAAAAACCATCTGTGAATCATACCAGTATGTGTAGCAAAGGCTACAAACATGTCCACCTTTGACGGGATACGGTTGGCTGTTGGCTGGTGTTCGATGTTTCGTTCCCTCTGTGCGTCGGTGATGTTCAGCTGTTCTAGATCCGGCAGTAACGTGTCGATGTTCGGTGATGTAGTCACTGCAGTTCCTTTGTCTTTGTCGTCTGTCGATTGGATTTCATGGTGTTAAACCCTTTTCATGCTGAGGATACGCCATTATGTTTGTGGAAAATACTAAATATTTTCCTTCTATGTGCTCAGAGGTTTATGCAGTGCGTCAACTCAGATTTTGTGAAAATATAGGGGCAATATAGAGGAAACTTTTGAAAATATAGGGTTATCGACGGCAAAATATAGGGGATTTCTAACAAAATATAGAGGATATTTGTCAAAATATAGGGGGATTTGGTCATCATGTTGCCAAGTTGTTCACCAATACTTGCTATTTAAAGGCTTTATGTTGCATTTTCTGCAAATAATTGTCGTTCTCCATCGTATAACAAGTATTTAACATGTTCCTGTGTAGATTTGACAGTACATAAATATATCGCACATGCCACCTTCACAAGTTTTAGGGACAGTCATTTATCTAGGTATTTCCTCGCTTACCTCTTGCATCATGATGTACTCTACATTTCTTTACACTTTATAGCACAAAGTAACATTGGCAATGCAAAAAAGCAGCACAAGTATTCAACCTCAGGGATTTTTCTTCTAAAAATATAGGGGGAAAATAAAAATATAGGAGGACTATAGGAGTGTTTTCAAAATACATGTATAGGGGAAAAGTCGAAAATTTTGGGGAACATAGGGGAAAACTGACGCCCTCATTGAGACGGTTCAAATGAGTGATCACAACACACGGTATACTTTCATTGAGAAATAACAAAAATAACTAGAAAATGTGTTCATAGGACACAAATGCCCCACAGATCGCTTTAATAATAAACAAGGCAACATTCTCAGTCCAAAAGGGGAAATTACATACCAAGTTTCAGGTCTGTAGCTAGTACGGTTTAAAAGTTTTACGACTTACAAGGTTGCTGACGGACGGACGGACAAGGGTAAAACTAAATGCCATCTCCACTATCATGGTGGGGTATAACATGAGTTGTCAGAAGACAACGAAGCTCGCCTGTTGGCAGCCTTCACTCAAACTTGGCACAGCTGTATAAAAAACATGAATATTATATAACTTGACCTCGGGTTAAGGGGTGTGCGGTGGACCTTGACATTGGGGTCAGTGGTGCAAGGTGGGTCGTGGGTTTGCTATAGCATAATATAGCATATTAAGATGACTGCATGTATGAAATATCAATGCGCTCCCTGAAAACAGAAGTGAAACAAAATTTAACCCAATGTTAAGTTTATGAATGCACTAAGTTGGTGATTTTCTACAGCATGATAGCTATTCACACGAGGAATGCATGTATGAATGTGCTAAGTTTGCGACCTTGACCTTGAGGAAAGGGGGGGGGGGTGGGTTATGGATTTGCTATAGCACAATAGAGGATTATCAGATGAATGCATGTATGAAGTATCAAGGCGTTCCCTGTAACGAAACAGAAGTTACACAACATTTACCCCAACGTTAAGTTATAACAAGAGGGCCATGATGGCCCTAATTCGCTCACCTGACTCCATGAACACCAGAGAAGAATGTGACATTGAGTTCATATGTGTTTTAAAACAAGAGGGCCATGATGGCCCTAATTCGCTTACCTGACTCCATGAACACCAGAGGAGAATGTGACATTGAGTTCATGTGTTTTAAAAAAATTGTGCTATTTTTAAATGGCGGTCATCTTGGATTAAGCGATGACTCTCATTTTACAAAATCTGAAAATGCTTCACCCAAGGATCTTAACTTCCTATGAAGTTTGGCCAGCATCGGCCATGTGGTTCCTGAGAAAAAGACGTTCAAAATCTTGAATGGACCTTTTGGTGGCCATCATGGATGACATAATCATCCGATTCCGACAAATATTGCACCAGAGCAATCGCTTCATCGATACCTTCAATTTGATATATGGCATGAGCATATTCAGTCAAAAATAAAATTTTACCCAAATTTGACCCCACGGGCCATGCCCATTTTTGACCTCGGGGTCACCATTTTTCACAAATTTGAAAGAGCATTGTAAATCGATCATTCCTACCAAGTTTAGTCGAAATCCGGCTAGCAGTTCATAAGAAGATTTTTTAAGAATTTATGCTATTTTTAGATGGCGGCCATCTTGGATTAGTGATGACCTCCATTTTAACAAATCTGAAAAGGGTTCACCCATGGACCATAACTTTTAAGTTTGGCTACCATGGGCCAAGCGGTTCATGTGAAGAAGAATTTTGAAATTTCTAATAAAAGAACGACCTTTTGACATTTCGGCGGCCATCTTGGATGACATAACAATCCGATTTCGACAAAAAACGTACCAGAGTGATCGCCTCATTTATACCTTCGATTTGATATATAACATGACCATATTCGGTCAAAAATAAAATTTGACCCCACGGGCCACGCCCATTTTTGACCCCGGGGTCACCATTTTAACAACTTTGAAAGACCATTGTACATCGATCATTCCTACCAAGTTGCGTCGAAATCCGGCTAGCGGTTCATGAGAAGAAGATTTTTTAAGAGTTTATGCTATTATTAGACGGCGGCCATCTTGGATTAGCGATGACCTCCATTTTAACAAATCTGAAAAGGCTTCATCCATGGACCATAACTTTTAAGTTTGGCTACCATGGGCAAAAAGGTTCATGTGAATAAGAATTTTGAAATCTCTAATAAGTGATCGCCTCATTGATACCTTCAATTTGATATATGACATGACCATATTCGGTCAAAAATAAAATTTGACCCCAATTTGACCCCACGGGCCACGCCCATTTTTGACCCCGGGGTCACCATTTTAACAAATTTGAAAGAACAATGTACATTGATCATTCCTACCAAGTTTTGTCGAAATCCGGTTGGCGGTTCTTAAGAATTTTAAGATTTTTTAATAATTTGTGCTATTTTTAGATGGCGGCCATCTTGGATTACGTAATGACGTCATTTTAACAATTTTGTAATCCCCCTACCTAAGGACCATGACCATGAAGTTTGGTGTCTATAGACCCAATGGTTACCGAGGAGAAGACGTTTGAAAATGTTCACGGACGACGACGGACGACGACGGACACATTGCGGTAACAATAGCTCACATGAGCTTCGGTCAGGTGAGCTAAAAATTGTGCTATTTTTAGATGGCGGTCATCTTGGATTAAGCGATGACTCTCATTTTACCAAATCTGGAAATGCTTCACCCAAGGATCTTAACTTACTATGAAGTTTGGCCAGCATCGGCCAGCATCGGCCAGCATCGGCCATGTGGTTCCACCGAGAAAATGACGTTTCAAAATATCGGAATAAATGGATCTTTTGGCGGCCATCATGGATGACATAAATCATCGATTCAGACAAATTATTGCACCAGAGCAATCGCACCCTCATCGATACCTTCAATTTGATATATGACATGAGCATATTCGGTCAAAAATAAAATTTAACCCCACGGGCCACGCCCATTTTTGACCTCGGGGGTCACAATTTTAACACCTTGGAAAGAGCATTCAACATCGATCATTCCTACCAAGTTTCGTCGAAATCCGGCTGGTGGTTCATGAGAAGAATTATTTTTAAGAATTTGTGCTATTTTTAGACGACGGCCATCTTTGATTAGCGACGACCTCCGTTTTAACAAATCTGAAAAGGCTTCACCCATGGACCATAACTGTGAAGCTTGGCCACCATGGGCCAAGTGGTTCATGTGAAGAAATCTCTAATAAAAGAACGACCTTTTGACCTTTTGACCTTTCGGCGGCCATCTTGGATGACATGACCAACCAATTTCTACAAAAAATGCATAAGGGCGATCGCCTCTTTGATACCTTCGATTTGATATAGACATGACCATATTCGGTCAAAAATAAAATTTTACCTCACGGGCCACGCCCATTTTTGACCCCGGGGTCACCATTTTAACAACTTTGAAAGAGCATTGTACATCGATCGTTCCTACCAAGTTTCGTCGAAATCCAGCTGGCGGTTCATGAGAAGAAGATTTTTTAAGAATTTATGCTATTTTTAGACGGCGGCCATCTTGCTTTAGCGATGACCTCCATTTTAAAAAAAATCTGAAAAGGCTTCACCCATGGACCATAACTTTTAAGTTTGGCTTCCATGGGCCAAGCGGTTCATGTGAAGAAGAATTTTAAAATCTCTAATAAAAGAACGACCGTTTGACATTTCGGCGGCCATCTTGGATGACATAACCATCCGATTTCGACAAAAAATGCACCAGAGTAATCGCCTCGTTGATACCTTCGATTTGATATATGACATGACCATATTCGGTCAAACATAAAATTTGACCCCAATTTGACCCCACGGGCCATGCCCATTTTTGACCTTGGGGTCACCATTTTAACAACTTTAAAAGAGCATTGTACATCGATCATTTCTACCAAGTTTTGTCGAAATCCGGTTGGCGGTTGTTGAGAAGAAGAATTTTGAAGAATTTGTGCTATTTTTAGATGGCGGTCATCTTGGATTACGTAATGACGTTATTTTAACAATTTTGTAATCCCCCTATCTAAGGACCATGACCATGAAGTTTGGTGACAATAGGCCCAATGGTTACCGAGGAGAAGACGTTTGAAAATGTTCACGGACGACGGACGACGGACACATTGCGGTAACAATAGCTAAAAAGACATTTACTCCAACGTTAAGTTTATGATGTTGATCTTGGGGAAAGGGGTAGGGGGTTGGTCATGGCGTTGCTGTAGCACAATAGAGGATCATCAGATGAATGCATGTATGAAATATCAAAGCGTTCCTTGTAAAAAAACAGAATTTACAAAACATTTACACCAACGTAAAGTTTATGAAAATGCTTAAGTTTGTGACACTGACCTTGGGGTAAGGGCTGGATGGTGAGTTGTGGATTTGCTACAGCATCATAGAGCGTCAGCGGTGGATTTGCTACAGCATCATAGAGCGTCATCCGAGGAATGCATGTATGAAATATGAACGTGTTCCCTGTAAAGAAAACAGAAGTTATAAAAAGACATTTACTCCAACGTTAAGTTTATGATGTTGATCTTGGGGGGAAAGGGGGTGGGTCATGGATTTGCTGAAGCACAATAGGGGATCATCAGATGAATGCATGTAAGTTTGTGACATTGACGTTGGGGTGAGGGTTGGGTGGTCGGTTGTGGATTTGCTACAGCATGATAGAGGGTCATCTGAGGAATGCATGTATGAAATATCAAGGCATTCCATGAAAGGAAACCTATGTTATAAGGCATTTACCCCAATGTTAAGTTGCTAAGTTTACCCCAATGAATGTGCTAAGTTTGTGACCCTGACCTTGGGGTAAGGGGTAGGTCATGGATTTGCGATAGCACGATAGGGTATCATCAGATGAATGCCAATGTATGAAATATCAAGGCGTTCCATGAAAGGAAACCGATGTTACAAGACATTTACCCCAACGTTAAGTTTATGAATGTGCTAATTTTTTTGACCTTGACCTTGGGGAAAAGGGTGGGGGTGGGTCATGGATTTTCTATAGCATGATAGAGTATCATCAGAGGAATGCATGTATGAAATATGAAGGCATTTCCTGTAAATAAACAGAAGTTACACAACATTTACCCCAACGTTAAGTTCATGAATGTGCTAGGTTTGTGACCTTGACCTTGGGGTAAGGGTTGGGTGGTCGGTTGTGGATTTGCTACAGCATGATAGAGGGTCATCTGAGGAATGCATGTATGAAATATCAAGGCGTTCCATGAAAGAAAACAGAAGTTACACAACATTTACCCCAACATTAAAGTTTATGAATGTGCTAAGTTTGTGACCTTGACCTTGGGGTAAGGGATGGGCGGTGGGTCATGGATTTGCTATAGCACGATAGAGTATCATCAGATAAATGCATGTAGGAAATATGAAGGTGTTCCCTGTAAATAAACAGAAGTTACACAACATTTACCCCAACGTTAAGTTTATGAATGTGCTAAGTTTGTGACCTTGACCTTGGGGTAAGGGATGGGCGTTGGGTCATGGATTTGCTATAGCACGATAGAGTATCATCAGATAAATGCATGTAGGAAATATGAAGGTGTTCCCTGTAAATAAACAGAAGTTACACAACATTTACCCCAACGTTAAGTTTATGAACATGCTAAGTTTGTGACCTTGACCTTGGGTAAGGGATGGGCGGTGGGTCATGGATTTGCTTAGCACGATAGAGTATCATCAGATGAATGCATGTATGAAATATCAAGGCGTTCCATGAAAGATGTTATAAGAAATTTACCCCAACGTTAAGTTTATGAATGTGCATTATAGAGGGTCATCTGAGGAATGCATGTATGAAACTAGATTTGCCAGTAAGCGAGGCTTACGGAATACCCCCCGCGTGGGCCCAGGTACCCCTAAAATATGTAAAAATTTCCAAATGTGTGGGCTTGTGACCTTGACTCTGGGCTTAGCGGGAGCGGCATGAACGTGAATTTGTCACTGGGTGGTAGAGGTCCATTGGAGCAATGTGTGTGTGAATGTGAAGCAGATCCGAGCAAAGAAATAGATGTTATAACCAATTTCTCTGATGTTAAGTTTTGTAAAGAGACCAAGTATGTGACCTTGACCTCGAGATCAACGGGAATTTGTCACAGCATGATACATGTAGTAGAGACCTTAGTTAGGGGGGAAATCATGCATGTAAATATGTAATTTTTTATGAAGGAAATAAAAAGTTTGAAGTTAAGTTTTGTTTTTTAAAGAAGACTAAGTATGTGACCTTGACCTTGGGATCAGCGGGGGTTTGTCAAAAACAGGGGCAATGATAGATTTTATCACCAGCATGATAGTAAAAACCTTGGAAGTGGGGGATGCATGTGTGAAATTTTTATTTAAGGAATTTTCAATTGAAGTTTAATTAAATTTTTTCATTATTGATGTTAGTTTTGTAAGAGGAATAAGTATTGACCTTTGACCTTGGGATCAAGCGGGAGGGAGGGGGGTAGGACGGTCTGGATTTGGCACAGCATGGTAGTAGAGCCTTACTGAATTTGCATGTTTGTGGAAATTATTTAGCATAGATAAAGGAAATTTAGAAGTATTTAAATATTTATTTTCTCTGATGTTAGTGCAAAGAGACTTTAGTATTTGACCTTGACCTTGGGATCAGCGGGAGTTAAACGGTCGTGGATTTGGCACAGCATGATAGTAGAGCCTTACAGGAATGCATGTGTGAAATATTAAGCATTTTAGATGAAGGAAATAGAAGTTATAACAATATTTCTCTGATGTTAAGTTTTGTAAAGAGACCAAGTATTTGACCTTGACCTTGGGATCAGCGGGGGTTGGACGGTCGTGGATTTGGCACAGCATGGTAGTAGAGCCTTACAGGAATGCATGTTCGAAATATTAAGCATTTTAGATGAAGAAATAGAAGTTATAACAATATTTCTCTGATGTTCAGTTTTGTAAAGAGACTAGTATTTGACCTTGACCTTGGGATCAGCGGGGGTTGGACGGTCGTGAATTTGGCACAGCATGGTAGTAGAGCCTTACATGTGTGAAATATTAAGCATTTTAAATGGAGGAACTAGAAGTTATAACAATATTTCTCTGATGTTAAGTTTTGTAAAGAGTATTTGACCTTGACCTAGGGATCAGCGGGGGTTGGACGGTCAAGGATTTGGCACAGCATGGTAGTAGAGCCTTACAGGAATGCATGTGTGAAATATTAAGCATTTTAGATGACCTTGACCTTGGTGTAAGGGTTGGGTGGTGGGTCATGGATTTGCTACAGCATGATAGAGGGTCATCTGAGGAATGCAGGTATGAAATAACAGACGTTATAAGCGATTTACCCCAACGTTAAGTTTGTGGACGACGCCGACGACGCCGGGGGTATGCCATAAGCTCTTCCGCAGTTCGTGTAGGTGAGCTAAAAAGGAGGAAATAATCCATGACCCCGGGGTAGAATCAAAAATCTAAATAAACTTTCCACATCTACTTATCATAAGGAAGCTACATACCAAGTTTCAGGTCTGTAGCTAGTATGGTTTAAAAGTTTTACGACATAGAAGGTTAGTGACGGACGGACGGTAGGACGGACGGTAGGACTGACGGGCGGGCGGGCGGGCGCGGCGGATGGTAAGACCACACCAAAGTCACTTAGCCCACTCACTAAAAGTAATAGGATTAGACTTACTCTCGGATATAACTGGATTCAACTCTGAACTAACAGCAAGGAGACCAAACAGTCTCAATGTGAATTTGTACCTTCAGACATCTGCGTAATTTCATGAAATATGTTTATGAATGCCTATACAAGTGGAAATAATATTCTACACTATGGGTATATGTGACTGTGACTGGACAAGTAATTAGGCCGTCAGCCAGAAATGGAAACCCTCCCCACCTGTGGGATTTTTGCAGACATATTTTTTTCTGAAACTACATTCAATTACGAGTTCTATGCCATATGTCTGCGCTCTGTAACCCGCTAGATCAATGTTTGGCACCATTTTGAAGTATACCACCCTCGGACTTTTCGCAATTGTAAAAAATCACATTTTTCATTGAAAATCAACTGTTTTTTATCATTAGAAACAACTGATATGGCAGTTTTGTATGTTTTCTGATGTGTTCATAACAATACAATGGAATAATGTTCAATTAAATAATATCTGCTAATTCAGATGAAGAATTTTACACGTTTTGTTACCCCACCCACTGAATTTCAATGGTAAAACACCTACCTTAATAACTCCATAAAAGTATGGTACTTCTGTATTTTCTTCGTGTCAATGGTACCTAGTAGTGTTCATTAGACATGTTCATTGCATATAATCCGATTATCTGATGTCTGCAGTCTATGATGGGATATGGACATTTGCCCCCCGGACATTTGCCCCCCAGTCCAAAAATGGCAGGGTGGACATTTGCCCCCCAGTTGAAATGGCAGCTAGGACAATTTGCCCCCCACCCAGTCGATGTAGGGGCGGACATTGCACCCCCACCCCAATGGAAAATGGCAGCTAGGACATTTGCCCCCCAAGTCGAAATGGCAGCTAGGACATTTGCCCCTCAGTCGAAAAATGTAGGGTAGGGACATATTTTGTATGAAGTGTACATGATACTTAATTATCAAAGACTCAAATAAAGTAAATTGGGTGTGATTACTGATTAGCTTTAAACACTGATTACCTAATGATATCAACTTCTTCATAATTAGCAAAAGTTGTATTGTATGAAGTGTACCATGATACTTAATTATCAAAGACATCAAAGTATATTGGGTGTGATTTACTGATTAGCTTTTAAACACTGATTACCTAATGTATATCCATTCACATAATTAGCAAAAGTTTGAACTAATATCATGAGAGGTGTTAAAAGTCTTTGATTGTTGATTAAAGTGTACACATACTGAGTTTCATTATTTAATTAGATATAATGTGATTTAATAGATGGTAATTCTTAAAGTGAAAAACTTGTGAGAATTGAGTGAAACTAATTAAAGGTTCATGCAGTATATTAGCCATGGAATTGTCTACTGCATTACTACAAATCTCATACCACGATGGAACTGACTACCAGTACTAGAGGGGCTGAGAAGCTACTATACGAGGGTTACTCGTATACTAAGAAGAAGAGCCGTATCTCCACTATCCACTGGGAATGCTCCAAACGCAAGAGTGCCTCTTGCAAGGGGACACTTAACTACTGACTCAATGGTAAATATAAATGTAGTTTGTTAGCGGACAATGGTTACAATTTACAACTTCCAAGTCGTGTTGGTTGTATTATAGTACTAATGTGACTATTGGAAAATATCAGACACGTCTTGTAATTTTGTACTATTGGGTACCTGCGTAATTTCATGAAATATATTTAGTATAAATTGCTATATTTAATATAAAATATATGACTATTTTCAGAGAGCATACTGAGTTCTATGCATTCATCAAAATATATCTCGTTTCATTTTTTATACGGTTTTATCATTTGTAATTCATTTTTATTACAGATTACCACGATCAGCTCAGCGACACCACACTCTCACGACAGCGACGCGTATGCTATCGCGGCAATGAAGGTTCGGCAAGACATAAAACAACATGTCACCAACAACCGTGGAAACCCTGGCCAACTCATATCCGACAAACTCACTCAGCACCCAGTTGGCGTGAGAGTAGCAGCGGGGAAAACTGATACTATCAAACGCGCAGTTCGACGTCTGAAGCGTGGAAACACCCCACCAGAGCCAACCAGCATCAACGACATCCTGAGCTACCAGAGGCATTCGAGACGACAGGTGGTCCAGACAAACTCCCCTTCCTGATCTACGACAACTATGTAGAAGGACAATCCAACGACGGCCGTGTAATTGTGTTTGCGACAGAACTAGGACTTAAACATCTCTGTGATAGCTCCCATTGGTTTGTTGACGGACATTCGGCACTGCGCCTAGGCAGTTTACGCAGCTGTTTGTCATTCGCGCCGAGGTGAACGATGTGACTCTGACCTGTGTCTACGCTTTCCTTCCGGACAAACAACAGTCTTAGCTACGAGGAAGTATTCACCGCCGTCTTGAACGCCTGCGATGCTGTTCAACTCACACCTGATCCGGCCGTCCTGACTTGCGACTTTGAACTGGGTATTCACGGCGCAGTCGCATCTATGTTGGGATGCCATGTCCGAATCCAGGGATGTTTCTACCACCTTACTCAGTGTGCATGGCGGCGGGTAGAGAGTGAAGGACTTTCAACTCTCTACAAAGAAGATGATGAAGTGAAACAGTACTGTGGCATGCTCGATGGGCTTGCGTTCCTGCCACCTAGCCGCGTCCAGGATGGTATGCGCTATCTGAAGACTGTCACCCCACCGGCACTGGAAGACCTCACCGAGTACTTCGACACCAACTTTGTGAGTGGACCGTACAAGTCTGTGATGGGGGCCAGGGGACGCATACACATACAGCGAACGAGTCCGAAGTATGCGATTGATAAATGGAACGTGAACCAGGTCACTCTAGAAGATGGTTCCCGGACCAACAACAAATGTGAGGCGTGGAACAACTCGTTCAGCCACCTTGTAGGACATAAAAATCCCGGACTCTGGCATACTATTCAGTGTATACAGAAGGATCAACTCAACGTGATCACAGAAGTGGAGCGAGTGAGACAGGGTGCCCCAACACGTAAACGTGTCCGCCGCGAGACGAGAAATCTGCAGGATAGACTTAAACAACTGTGCCAGGACTTTGATGCTGGTGAGAAGGATAGTGCGCGACTTCCTTAGAGCGGTCGGACATTCCGTCCGATTCGTCTAATTGACAATGTAACTCTAAAACGTGCTACTATACTGATGTGCTATAATGTGACATTTTGTTATTTGTTCGAATTTCATAGTACTTGATCACAAACATTGATAATCATGCCAAGAGTGTGTTGACATTGACATTAATCTGTTATCTGTTTTAATTTCACGAGACATCGAAATAATGAGTATTATCATGGTTAGTTCATAGTACTTGATCACAAACATTGACAATCATGCCAAGATTGTGTTGATATTGACGTTAATCTATTATCTGTTTTACACTTGATCACAAATTTATGCTCAAATAAACTGGTTGTTTGGAAATGTGTTGTAATCTTGTCACACCTTGTCATACCTCAAATTGTTCACTAGGGGGCAAATGTCCTAACTGCCATTTCGACTGGGGGGCAAATGTCCTAGCTGCCATTTCCATTGGGGGGCAAATGTCCGCCCCTACATATTGACTGGGGGGCAAATGTCCTAGCTGCCATTTCAACTGGGGGGCAAATGTCCGCCCCTACATTTCGACTGGGGGGCAATTGTCCACCCTGCCATTTTTGGACTGGGGGGCAAATGTCCGGGGGGCAAATGTCCTACATTCGTCTATGATACAATGTTAAAAACAAAGTATTTTTCACCATTCCCCACCCACACATTTTACAATGGGAATTTTACATGTAATGAATTTCATATATGTTATGCACTGTCACTTACTTATAAATTGTTAAATGCATATGCAACTACTTAGGCACTACTAATAGCTATCTGTGCACACTTCAGATACAGTGTGTCCGAGTGTTTATCCACCTGTCCGTCCAATTCACATTTTCTTAGTGATGGTAACAACTACGCTACTAACACCTGTATACGTGAAATGGGCTATTGGGTTTTGTGACCAGTGTAGATCCAAATCAGTCTGTGTATGCGCACAGTCTGTTCAGGATCTGCACTGTTCGCCATTCCATCAGTGAAACACCCATCATGCGTCTAACAAACATAATATATAGTTAACAGGGTACAGGGGTGTGCTATTTGATCAGGACAACACTGGTTGCAAATCCCGTGAGCCCCATTTCTCCCGTCACAATCACATATTAATTATCCACACACATTTCAGATACAGAATGAATGTCTGTTTGTCTCTCTATATGCCCATTTCCTATTTATGCAACCAAGGCAATTACCATGTTTACTATGTTGTGTCTTCCAACATGAACGTCTCTGATACAGTATACGTATGACTCAGCTGTTACACACCAAAATAAAAATAAAATAAATATATAAATATAATTATTACTGTCAATATTTGCAAATTGGATATAGAAAATATACGTTTCCTACCATGCTGAATGGATGATTTGCAGCACATATTACTCCATGTATGACACAGTAAATACTAAAATACAGAACATTAAGATAGTTGTAAATAATACGAGCAAGCTAAGCTGGAGTAAAACAGGACATATATATTGTTATACACTTTCAAGATGACAGCCAGCAAGTAAATGAGTTTGTGTAAATAAAAGTAGGTAGTAGAACCGATGAAACTAAAACGGTTCCACATAATGTGCACACTATTTATCGTGCATTCCAATAATATTCCCTCAACCCATTCCGAGTCATCAGCAGAAACAGGATTCAAATGTGTAGTTGGTACCTGTACTTATAACATCATGTATATAGTAAAACTGTACAACTTGTAACTACTGATATACAGTATATGTCATACGAGAACGTGTGTGTTCCAATGTGTATGACCATCATCCATTACCAGTGTAAGTGCACACCAGTGCATGCATCATGACCATTGCCTAATACATGTAGGCATTGTGACATTAGTCTTATTTGAGAGGCACCCATGACCATATTGTATTGTGTAAGTGAGGCATTGTAAGTAAATATTTAACCATGACTTCATAATAGTTACATTCGATAACCTGTCAGGTTGATATACCATTTCATAATTTTCACAAAAACAAAGAGATTGAAGGTGCATGATCTTTCCAAAAGCATGCATATGCTCTTCAAATATATCCACTATATTCATATAGCTGTTATGTATGCATACATAAACCATTTTGTCCAATATGTTTCAACATTCAGTGTTCTTAATTATAGCACATATGTTATTCTACACCTGTTGGGTCACATTACCACTATTTACTATATATATACAGACCAATATTAGTATGTATGTAGTCTGAAAAAGCGATTCAGGGGTATTCAAACATCAATCTAGTCCAGTTTAAGAAATATGTACATCTACCACGTGCAGCCACACCCACTTATAGGACCATCAACATACATTTAAATCCCCATGAATGATAATGTATCGCCATAACATATTATGCAATGTATCAAAATGTTCATCTAAACAATATCACATAGCCTCTATCGAGACACATTGAATTTTGGATGTTACTATGCAATTGAACTATTGTTTACATGGAATTCTAACTATTTACGTAGGCGGTAAGGATCAGCTTTGTGGAAGGCGTTTTCTGCCACATTGTACCACAGTTGTGTGTTTTGCAGGCTCTTCAGGCTCATCTGAATATACAGTCGAACCTGTGAACAACGACCGGCAAGTGGCCAAAATGGTTGTTGTTGACAGGTGGTCGTTGTCGAACATTTTCCCGGTTTCACAACAAAGTCAGCCATGTATTTAGCATTCTATTGTAATCTATATGCATGCATAGAAAACGTCTTGGCTGTATACACTTCCACCTGACGATTCGCTATTGCACGATCGTGGAGTGTATCTGCTTTTCATCAATTAAAAATTGCATGAAAATGGCTAAAATAGTCAATTTATTTTGTTTTGTCATCTTGTTGTTAGTGTTCTGAACCCAGCCTCGCTTTGGAAATTATATACAAAGGGGAGTAATTATCTTCACGATAAGTATATCCCGGGGCTTGCTTTGGTGCACCATTTAATAGCTTCTCGTAATTACATGTAAGTGGTTTAATTTAGCATGACCTTTAGTATTTTGTTTTCTTATTCTCAATTTCACACCATCAGTTGAAATTAATAACGGTCATATAGTCTTTATTAAAACGATAACCTACATGTATGTGGCGCGGCGTGTGAAAACCGCGAGTTTTTTGTAACACGAGCTAGGTGTCCAAATCAGGAGAGAACACCAGGCTTATTTGCTTTCTGTCCAATGTATACTATCCTGGTCAAGCCCGAATATTTAAGCAGCCTATGACGAATTGGCAATGTGCGCTGACGTAATTACTGATGTTTTTAATTAGAGATTCGCGAGCATTGTAAACCATGGGCAGACTACGCGAATCCACTGCCTGGTCTGGCCGCTAATGCAATAAGCCGGGATTTGTCAGAGATCGAGACCCAATTTATATAAACACGTTTGTCGTGTCACTTTATACTGGTTCCCGGTCGCTAGGAATAACACTAGGCTGCGCATCCGACAGGGTACCAGTCTAGTGTGGACTACGTGATTGACGTCAGCAACCTCGTGTATTGATCTTTGATATGGCCTTGTGCCCCGCGGTGTGAAATTTACACTTGACAAGCGCGGTGTGTTTGAAGTCTCAGTCTTGTCACTGTAGACGAATCAGCATCGTGTAAACACAGTTTATGATGGAGTTTTATGACTTGCGCGGAATTGCATTATGCCTATTGGAATACACGACACGGAATACATATCGGGAATTACCGTTAATGGAGTTATGCAATATTTTTCATGGAAAATGTTTAATGTCGCCAAAATGACACCGACCATATCGGGCAAGGTAAATGTTTTCAAAAGAATCTCTATGGTTGTCTTTCAAATTTATTACAACGTTGATGGACAATCATATTCCATTACTATAGCAACCAGAGACATGTATTTGAGTATATGTCATGGGCTAGCGGGACCTCATCGGGCTAAGGGTATTATCAACTATTTTTTAGAAATTTAAGCTGTATTAAAAGTGTACATAGAGATCCGTAAATATCACATCTCCTAATTGCAAAAGCGACCATGTTGATGGTCATCTTGAAACCGATTGACAGTCATGGTGACACTGTATATGGTTAGGTTGTTGGTGTATTCATTTCAATAATGCTTAATTAGATGAATGAATACAGCATATATAGTGGTTAATGTAGAACTGATTACATCAGTGACTGCATGACTTACATCTTGTTACCATGTATTGTATTTATTTTCCAATCCAACTCACGACCAAGGGTTAATTTAAATTATTGTTACATGTGAAGACATAACCGGGATGCTTAATGTGGGAGAGACATGCATGTTTGCAATAAGCATACACATGCCATTCATTATACATGTACCATACTACATACTGCCTTGGCCAATGATCATCATGCTCGCTTAATTGTCAGAAATGTGCTCGTTAACGATAATAACATTGTATTACTTGTCAACAGTCAATCCATTTTGGACACACTTTGAAACAGTTCTTCGATACTCAAATTGATTGAAATACCGTACATCCGTATTTGTCTTTGAAAACTAGAAATGGACACCTGTCGACAAGCGCATGTGTATCCCCCTCCCCAGATACACAAGTAGTTTGAAAAAAGGGTGTTCGAGTTATGCTCCGGAGACAAAATCAGTGACGGAAAAACAAAGGGAGATAACTAAAAAATGAGTGATGCAAGAGTTGTCATTCTTGCGTGACACACCTTTAGGGTCGTGGTCTATGCATGTGTGAAGTTTCATGAAAATATTCCCAAGGGTGTTCGAGTTATGCTCCGGACACGAAATCAGTGCACGAAACAACAAAGGGAGATAACTAACAAATTAACGACGCAAGAGTTGTCATTCTTACGTGCGACACACCTTTGGGTCGTCTTCTATGCATGTGTGAAGTTTAATAAACTAGAAAATGTGTTCATAGAACACGGATGTCCCACATATCGCTTTGATAATAAATGAGGCCAAATTCCAAGTCAAAATTTTCTTCTACCCGAGCGTTAAAGTTTTTGACGCACCAAGTATGTGACCTTGACCCTGGGCTTGGCGGGGGCAGGACGAACGTGGATTTGGCACAGGGCGGTAGAGGACCATTAGAGCAATGCATATATGAAATATGAAGCTGATCCGTGAAAGAAAACAGAAACTAGAAATGGACGCTTGTCGACAAGCGCATGTGCATCCCCCTCCCCAGATACACAAGTAGTTTGAAAAAAGGGTGTTCGAGTTATGCTCCGGAGACAAAATCAGTGACGGAAAAACAAAGGGAGATAACTAAAGAATTAGTGATGCAAGAGTTGTCATTCTTGCGGGACACACCTTTAGGGTCGTGGTCTATGCATGTGTGAAGTTTATTGAAAATATTCCAAAGGGTGTTCGAGTTATGCTCCAGACACGAAATCAGTGCACGAAACAACAAAGGGAGATAACTAAGAAATTAACGACGCAAGAGTTGTCATTCTTACGTGCGACACACCTTTGGGTCGTCTTCTATGCATGTGTGAAGTTTAATAAACTAGAAAATGTGTTCATAGAACACGGATGTCCCACATATCGCTTTGATAATAAATGAGGCCAAATTGCAAGTCAAAATTTTCTTTTACCTGAGCGTTAAAGTTTTTGAAACACCAAGTATGTGACCTTGACCCTGGGCTTGGCGGGGGCAGGACAAATGTGGATTTGGCACAGGTCGGTAGAGGACCATTAGAGCAATGCATATATGAAATATGAAGCTGATCCGTGAAAGAAAACAGAAATTATAAGATATTTACCTGAGCGTTAAAGTTTTTGAAGCACTAAGTATATGATGTTAACCCTGGGCTTGGCGGGGGCGGGACGAACGTGGATTTGGCACAGGGCGGTTGAGGACCATTAGAGCAACGCATATATGAAATATGAAGTTGATCCGTGAATGGAAAGAAAATTATAAGTATTTACCTGAGCATTAAAGTTTTTGAAGCACCAAGTATGTGACCTTGACCCTGGGATTGGCGGGGGCAGGACGAACGTGGATTTGGCACAGGGCGGTAGAGGACCATTAGAGCAATGCGTATATGAAATATGAAGATGATCCATGAAAGAAAACAGAAATTATAAGATATTTACCCGAGCGTTAAAGTTTTTGAAGCACTAAGTATGTGACCTTGACCCTGGGCTTGGCGGGGGCAGGACGAACGTGGATTTGGCACAGGGCGGTAGACGACCATTAGAGCAACGCGTATATGAAATATGAAGTTGATCCGTGAATGGAATAAAAATTATATAAGATATTTACCTGAGCGTTAAAGTTTTTGAAGCACTAAGTATGTGACCTTGACCCCTGGGCTTGGCTTGGGGGCAGGACGAACGTGGATTTGCCACAGGGCGGTAGACGACCATTAGAGCAACGCCGTATATGAAATATGAATGTTGATCCGTGAATGGAAATAAAAATTATAAGATATTTACCTGAGCGTTAAAGTTTTGAAGACACCAAGTATGTGACCTTGACCCTGGGATTGTGGGGCAGGACGAACGTGGATTTGGCACAGGGCGGTAGAGGACCATTAGAGCAATGCGTATATGAAATATGAAGATGATCCATGATCCATGAAAGAAAACAGAAAGTATAAGATATTTACCCAAGCGTTAATGTTTTTGAAGCACTAAGTATGTGACCTTGACCCTGGGCTTGACGGGGGCAGAGAACGAACGTGGATTTGGCACAGGGCGGTAGAGGACCATTAGAGAGCAATGCGTATATGCGTGTTCGAGTTATGCTCTGGATACAAAATCAGAGCACGAAACAACAAAGGGAGATAAGTAAACAAGAATTCCGCGGAATCAGATGCCTCGCCTTGACCTCGAGCCTGGGCCCGAAAGCAATTTTCACTGGCCCGAACATATTATACAATTATTGACTAGTGAACCATAGAATATCAGATTATATTCTATGGCTCACTAGTCAATAATTGTTTTATTATATGATAATAGTCTGTATATAGCACTTACGACCTTATGCTACTAGACAAAATTGAAAAAGAAATTTGAAAAAAAATTTAAAAAAAAAAATGAAAAAAAAAAATGGAAAAAAGTTTAAAAAATTAAAAATAATAATGCTTGCTACTGGAGCCCAGAATTTTTTTTTAATAGTCCTATATTTATCTACATATATCTGCACAGGTCCACATAATGCCACAATATTTTCAACACAGTTTACGGAAATGTAATATAATCATTTACCTGTATAAATTACCTGTAAGTGGTCAGTGGTCAGTTGCACATGCTAGCACATGCACATGTGAATAGTCTGTATATAGCACTTACGACCTTATGCTACTAAACAAAAATTGAAAAAGAATTTGAAAAAAAAAAAATGAAAAAAATAAATGGAAAAAAAAAGTTTAAAAATTAAAAATAATAATACTTGCTACTGGAGCCCAGAATTTTTTCTTAATAGTCCTATATTTATCTACATATATCTGCACAGGTCCACATAATGCCACAATATTTTCAACACAGTTTACGGAAATGTAATATCCAATGTAGTAATTTACCTGTATAAATTACCTGTGGTCAAGAGTGGTCAAGACTGGACATTTGCACATGCTAGCACATGCTAGCACATGCTCAGGTGAATGGTTTTCCCAGTCTCTATTGTTCTCTCTACAGGTAAGGTGTACAGAGCACACGAGAAAACGGGTCTTCATGCATTATTGTCCAGTTTGTAGAGTGCGCAAAACAAAAAAGGGAGATAACCAAAAAATTAGCTACGCAAGAGTTGTCATTCTTGTACACGACACACCTCCGGGTCGTGGTCTATGCATGTGTGAAGTTTCATGAAAATATTCCAAAGGGTGGTCGAGTTATACTCCGGACAGGAAATCAGTGCGTGAAAACAAAAAAGGGAGATAACTCAAAAATTAGCTATGCAAGAGTTGTCATTCTTGTGCACAACACACCTTCGGTTCGTGGTCTAGTTGAATGTGTGAAGTTTCATAAAAATATTCCAAAGGGTGGTCGAGTTATGGTCAATCAGTGCGCGAAACAAAAAAGGAAGATAACTAAAAAATTAGCTATGCAAGAGTTGTCATTCTTGTGCGCGACACACCTTCGGGTCGTGGTCTATGCATCTGTGAAGTTTCATGAAAATATTCCAAAGGGTGGTGGAGTTATGCTCCGGACACGAAATCAGTGTGAGAAACAAACAAGAGGGCCATGATGGCCCTAATTCGCTCACCTGACTCCATGAACACCAGAGGAGAATATGACATTGAGTTAATGTGTTTTAAAAAAATTGTGCTATTTTTAGATGGCGGTCATCTTGGATTAAGCGATGACTCTCATTTTACAAAATCTGAAAATGCTTCACCCAGCATCGGCCATGTGGTTCCTGAGAAAAAAGACGTTAAAAATCTTGAATAAATGGACCTTTTGGTGGCCATCATGGATGACATAATCATCCGATTCCGACAAATATTGCACCAGAGTGATCGCCTCATTGATACCTTCAATTTGATATATGACATGACCATATTCGGTCAAAAATAAAATTTGACCCCAATTTGACCCCACGGGCCACGCCCATTTTTGACCCCGGGGTCACCATTTTAACAACTTTCAAAGAGCAATGTACATCGATCATTCCTACCAAGTTTCGTCGAAATCCGGCTAGCGGTTCATGAGAAGAAGATTTTTTAAGAATTTATGCTATTTTTAGACGGCGGCCATCTTGGATTAGCGATGACCTCCATTTTAACAAATCTGAAAAGGCTTCACCCATGGACCATAACTGTGAAGTTTGGCTACCATGGGCCAAGCGGTTCATGTGAAGAAGAATTTTGAAATCTCTAATAAAAGAACGACCTTTTGACCTTTCGGCGGCCATCTTGGATGACATAACAATCCGATTTCGACAGAAAATAGAAAATGCACCAGAGTGATCGCCTCATTGATACCTTCAATTTGATATATGACATGACCATATTCGGTGAAAAATAAAATTTGACCCCAATTTGACCCCACGGGCCATGCCCATTTTTGACCCCGGGGTCACCATTTTAACAAATTTGAAAGAGCAATGTACATCGATCATTCCTACCAAGTTTCGTCGAAATCCGGCTAGCGGTTCATCAGAAGAAGATTTTTTAAGAATTTATGCTATTTTTAGACGCGGCCATCTTGGTTATTAGCGATGACCTCCATTTTAACAAATCTGAAAAGGCTTCACCCATGGACCATAAAACTTTTAAGTTTGGCTACCATGGGCCAAGCGGTTCATGTGAAGAAGAATTTTGAAATCTCTAATAAAAGAACGGACCTTTTGACCTTTCGGCGGCCATCTTGGATGACATAACAATCCGATTTCGACAAAAAATGCACCAGAGTGATCGCCTCATTAGTCAAAAGATCAAAAATAAAATTTGACCCCAATTTGACCCCACGGGCCACGCCCATTTTTAACCCCAGGGTCACCATTTTAACAACTTTGAAAGAGCAATGTACATCGATCATTCCTATCAAGTTTTGTCGAAATCCGGTTGGCGGTTCTTGAGAAGAAGATTTTTTAAGAATTTGTGCTATTTTTAGACGGCGGCCATCTTGGATTACGTAATGACGTCATTTTAACAATTTTGTAATCCCCCTACTTAAGGACCATGACCATGAAGTTTGGTGACCATAGGCCCAATGGTTACCGAGGAGAAGACGTTTGAAAATGTTCACGGACGACGGACGACGGACGACGGACACATTGCGGTAACAATAGCTCACATGAGCTTCGCTCAGGTGAGCTAAAAAGGGAGATAAGTCAAATATGACGCGCAGAAAAATATTATAAAACAGCCTATTTGGCAGCCATTTTGAAATATACTGCCATTTACGGATGTAATTAAATGTAAGATGTATACTAAATCATTTTACATTCAAATTGTGACTTAATTATAGCAATTTACCCGGTTATTATTGATCAGACTTAAAGTTAACAGTCCTTAATAAAACAATATAATACTGTTCGGCGGCCATCTTGTAAAATGGCCACCATTTGTTCATCCAGCAGCTTTTTGAGCGCAGACAACCAGGATTGATATACAATAGACTACTGAATCCGAAAATCATAATTCCAAAAATCCCACATGGGGGGGAGGGGGATTATTGCTGGCTCAAAGTCTAAATAGTTATAGCTCATATATTGAATTTTTAATAAATTAATTTTGTAGCGAGTGAAGTAGGAGATAACTGTATTGAAATTTGTAATTTGGGGAGATACTCTGTGGATTTACGGTTGGAATCTTCGATTTACGGCGAAACCGCAGGCGGAGATGTAAATCGAAGTTTCCAACCGCAAATCTACCGAGTATCTCCCCAAATTACAAATTGCAATACAGTTATCTCTATTCTAATGTACGACCATCATTTCTCACTCATTTTCCTGATTTCTGAACCAAATACCAACCCATATGGGCATCCTCATTACAACCCTCAACCGTGACAACTGCCATAAACATAATACACAACAAGAGTTGTCAGAAGACAACGAAGCTCGCCTGTTGGCAGCCTTCACTCAAACTTGGCACAGTTGCATAAAAAAACATGAATATTATATAACTTCACCTTGGGTTAAGGGGCGTGCGGTGGACCTTGACATTGGGGTCAGTGGTGCAAGGTGGGTCGTGGGTTTGCTATAGCATAATATAGCATATTAAGATGAATGCATGTATGACATATCAATGCGCTCCCTGAAAACAGAAGTAAAACAAAATTTAACCCAACATTAAGTTTATGAAAGTACTAAGTTGGTGATTTTCTACAGCATGATAGCTATTCACATGAGGAATGCATGTATGTTTGTTTGTTTATTAGTGTTTAATGGCCTATCAACAGCTAAGGTCATGTAAAGCCGGGCAAACGGGTTCGATCCCATTTCAACCTGCTGCATTGGGGGGGAAATCCCAAAATCAGAACGGAATATTTACATCGAGAACAAATATATTCAGCCCTGAAATCAGAATAACCTGACCTGGTACCAGGTTCATACCACACCAAGTCACTTGGCCCCTTACCCTCAAATAGGATTAGGAATATCGTAATACTCACATAAGGGGTATAACCAGATTAAACTGTCACATACAAAATGCCAAAGACATATGTGAGGGCCAAACCAGGTCTCCAGTCGGGATTCCGGTAAGGATGAACCCCGATCGTTAAATTACCCATCGCATGCTCCCACCTGCCACCCACAATGCATGTATGAATGTGCTAAGTTTATGACCTTGACCTTGAGGAAAGGGGTGGGGAGGGGGTGGGTCATGGATTTGCTGTAGCACAATAGAGGATCATCAGATGAATGCATGTATGAAATATCAAAGCGTTCCATGAAAGGAAACAGATGTTATAAGACATTTACCCCAACGTTAAGTTTATGAATGTGCTAAGTTTGTGACCTTGACACTGGGGTAAGGGGTGGGGGTGAGTCATGGATTTGCTATAGCACGATCACGATAGAGTATCATCAGATGAATGCATGTATGAAATATCAAGGCGTTCCCTGTAAAGAAACAAAAGTTATAAAAAGACATTTAGTCCAACGTTAAAGGCCCAACAATCGGTGCCCTGGTACCGAATTTTGTAGGAGGGGCATATCCAATTACTGACAGCGTCCCTAGCCTGTCAGTTATACACTGACTTTATAAATAGAATACATAAACAGCAGCACATGTTTGTCGTCTGCTCCCAATGTAGAACAGTGAGGGGGCTGCTGGATAGCCAGTGTAGGTGTTTCATACTGACCAGTATCTAGATATATGGTATGTAGGTTTGTTATCAAACGTGTGGTCCCATAAAACACACAAATGATACAATATATACCAGTCCCTATAATAGTGTCTGTATGTTTTAGTTGTGCAGGAAAATGATTGAGAATTTACTAAAAGTGTTAAAACTTATATAGTATTTTGCTGCTAACTATTTCAAAGCAAAGAGTATGTTGATGCTATTATATAAATTATTAAAAATAGAAACACGTAACATTTAATGAAACACCTTTCCATTTGTTACACAATGACAAAATGGGGCTTATTGAGTGTTTGATCAGTTTAACTCACATTCACATAGCACATGACTACATCATGATGCAGATTACATCATTAATTAGAGCCACCATGAATGACCACCAAACTTAACAGTGTAGATCCTGATGAGGCTGCGAGGATGCACCAGCTGATCCGGGGATATGCATGTCGTAACGTGTCCACGTGTCCGTTACTTAGAGTGTGTTATGTATATATAGTGAAACCTATATTGTACTTCTGGACCTGAACAAGGTTCCTATCTCCGATGTATTTTGTAAGTACATGTAGTAACCAATATATAAGAATATGTGTTTGTAATAAGTCTGTATTTGATAAAAATGTGTAACTGTGTCATGTCATTCCACAAATAACCCCGTCCCAGTTAGACTGCATTGCTGCAGATATAATATATGCTGACAGCTAATTAGAGAAATATTTCTCTTGCTGGTCTATTAAACCATGGTTTTGTTTCATTCACCTTGTTATGTGCATACCAACCACACATTTAATTTGATATTACTGTCCAAAATCAAAGTTGTGCGGCTGGCACACTGTCTGATGTTGACCATACAGGCAGTTACAGCTG
This sequence comes from Conchocele bisecta, assembly GCA_029237695.1. Lineage (NCBI taxonomy): Eukaryota > Metazoa > Mollusca > Bivalvia > Lucinida > Thyasiridae > Conchocele > Conchocele bisecta. The sequence goes on from CM055279.1 coordinate 42,812,455, forward strand.
TTAGCGTTATCACTAAACACGTGGGGTTGTTTACAATGTCGGGTCATGAACTCGGCTCTATGAATGAATTACATATGTAACAGCTACGCTCCGCCCGGCAAGTTTGAATCAGTTGTCAGTTGAGTACATTGTATTACTTCAAAAGCACATTTACATTTGTTTTCTTAAATCCTAATTTTTCTAAACCTTTCAAAGTTGTATTATCTATGTCTGTGTGAAATAGTGTACTTATTTGTTCAGTGGTATTTCTAAAACATCTGAAAATGTGTCCCTGAAGTTAAGCATGCATACAATTATCTAAAAGCCTACCCAGCGCCATCTGGTGGCTTTTATATCCCAGTTGGGCCTTTAAGTTTATGATGTTGTAGATCTTGGGGGGGCATGTATGTGGCATGCTAAGTTCGTGACCTTGACCTTGGGGTAAGGGTTGGGTGGTGGGTGGTGGGTTGTGGATTTGCTACAGCATGATAGACGGTCATCTGAGGAAAGCATGTATGAAATATCAAGGCGTTCCATGAAAGGAAACAGATGTTATAAGAAATTTACCCCAACGTTAAGTTTATGAATGTGCTAAGTTTGTGACCTTGACCTTGAGGTAAGGGTTGGGTGGTGGTTTGTGGATTTGCTACAGCATGATAGAGGGTCATCTGAGGAATGCATGTATGAAATATCAAGGCGTTCCATGAAAGGAAACAGATGTTATAAGACATTTACACCAACGTTAAGTTTATGAATGTGCTGAGTTTGTGACCTTGACCCTGGGGTAAGGAGTGGGCGGTGGGTCATGGATTTGCTATAGCACGATAGAGTATCATCATATAAATGCATGTATCAAATATCAAGGCGTTACATGAAAGGAAACAGATGTCATGGGTTTGCTATAGCATGAGTATCATCAGATGAATGCATGTATGAAATATCAAGGTGTTCCATGTAAGAAACAGAAGTTATAAAAAGACATTTACTCCAACGTTAAGTTTATGAACATGCTAAGTTTGTGACCTTGACCTTGGGGTAAGGGTTGGGTGGTGGGTTGTGGATTTGCTACAGCATGATAGAGGGTCATCTGAGGAATGCATGTATGTAATATCAAGGTGTTCCATGAAAGGAAACAGATGCTATAAGACATTTACCCCAACGTTAATTTTATGAATGTGCTAAATTTGTGACTTTGACCTTGGGGAAAGGGGTAGGGGTGGGTCATGAATTTGTCATAGCATGATAGGGTATAATCAGATGAATGCATGTATGAAATATCAAGGCGTTCCATGAAAGCAAGCAGATGTTATAAGACATTTACCCCAACGTTAAGTTTATGAATGTGCCAAGTTTGTGACCTTGACCTTGGGGTAAGGGGTGGGTCATGGATTTGCTATACCACAATAGAGTATCATCAGATGAATGCATGTATGAAATATCAAGGCGTTCCATAAAAGGAAACAGATGTTATAAGACATTTACCCCAACGTTAAGTTTATGAATGTGCTAAGTTTGTGACCTTGACCCTGGGGAAAGGGGTGGGAGGTGGGTCATGGATTTGCTATAGTACGATAGAGTATCATCAGATGAATGCATTTATGAAATATCAAGGTATTCGCTGTAAATAAACAGAAGTTACACAACATTTACCCCAACGTTAAGTTTATGAACATGCTAGGTTTGTGACCTTGACCTTGGGGTAAGGTTTGGGTGGTGGGTCGTGGATTTGCTACAGCATGATAGAGGGTCATCTGAGGAATGCATGAAATATCAAGGTGTTCCATGAAAGGAAACAGATGTTACAAGACATTTACCCCAACGTTAAGTTTATGAATGTGCTAAGTTTGTGACCTTGACCTTGGGGTAAGGGTCGGGTGGTGGGTCACGGATGTGCTACAGCATGATAGAGGGTTATGTGAGGAATGCATGTATGAAATATCAAGGTGATCCATGAAAGGAAACAGAAATTATAAGACATTTACCCCAAAGTTAAGTTCATGAATGTGCCAAGTTTGTGACCTTGACCTTGGGGTAAGGGTTGGGTGGTGGGTCATGGATTTGCTACAGCATGATAGAGGGTCATCTGAGGAATGCATGTATGAAATAACAAGGTGATCCATGAAAGGAAACATAAGTTTTATAAGACATTTACCCCAACGTTAAGTTTGTGGATGCCGGGGGTATGCCATAAGCTCTTCTGCACTTCATGCAGGCGAGCTAAAAATAAATAGTGCAAAAACAAATATGTAAAGTAATGAAGAATTGTGTTACAATTTACAAATTTTGATTTCATCTTTATATTCTTTATCATCCACCAATGATTATGTTATCTATGGTTCAACACCACCTTGAATATTAGAATAACTGTCCAATGACCTACATTGATGGGAATTCCCATTCAAAGTTAGAACAAAATGACCGACATTGCTGATGCTTGCAAGTCGAGCTTGACATTTTACAGTTTTATAAGTGGAATAGTTATGATTGTGTATATTCACAGTGCAATTTTGGAAATTATATGGCGATGGATTTTGGTAAATGGCTGGGGTCGTAGGCTGTACAAGGATGTGATTTTCCACCCTTTGCTGGTGATTGTGGAAGTATGGTGGGTAACACGTCAACTTCAAGTAGCCAGTGTTGTGGCAGGGCACCACATGACCTTGATGCTGGACAGGTAACAGTTGTTGAGTGGATACAGAGTTGGGAGGGCTCTCGTCTTCTTGATTAGCTCCAGCATTTTGGAGAATAGCCGAATACTGACGTTTCTGGTTGTCGAATCAATCTCTATTGTATGACTTCACAGAACTTTCAGGGTGAAACGGCGCGTAGGAATACATCTCATTATGTAAATGTGATCACATAACATGCTACCTACTTGTAAATCGTGGATTTACTTGCAGGTAATTGATAGATCAGCCAATCAGATATTGACAATTTCATTAAGGTGCATTAGAATATGCGATTAATTGATTTAATTTCATTGGTTCGAGTAAACAATAAATGGGGCTATAGGTTTTGTGACAAGTGCAGATCCAGATCAGCCTGTGCATTCACATAGTCTGATAAGAATCTGCAATGTTCGCCATTCCATCAATTTCACACCCGTCATGCTTCATCTTTATCAGGCTACAGGAGTGTGCTACGTGATCAGGAACTACACTGTTCGCCTCTTCAACAATGAAATAGATAGTTCTAACAAGCGATATAGATAGTTATCAGAATACATTAATGTGTTATTTTATCAGAGCTACACTGGTCGCAAATTCCATAAGGCGCATTTCTCCAGTCACAGCCACAACACAATTATCCCCACCCCGAGCCACGCGCCGAGAACTAGCTGCAAGTTTTTCGCTTTATAGGCAATAGGCTACACTATATCGCTACACCACAGTCAACGGTATATATTTGCAGAATAATGTTTTAACTTCGCGCACTATTATATATCAATAATCTGCAAGTCGTTGACGTTTATACTTCGCTATATCGATATTGAGAGAAAATTCTACAATAAAAGACAAACATATTAACATAAACTCACCTATAAGTGCAAAATTCTTAGGTCTCTCTCCATGAAGTAGAAAGTAAAAAAAAAACAAAAAACAAATGCTTCAAACGCAAATTTGAAAATACTAATCTTTCATAACGCTTATGTAATGCAATGTAATGTGATGTAATTATAGTTATGTACTCTGAACTACCCCAAAACTTACCTCCTTGGCAAGCCTGTATGAAGAACATTTTCGGTTTTTCACACAACGCTGGACATTTCTGGCTTTCAAAAACACTGGTGACGTCATCAAGGGAGACAATTTCACCATCCGTGCCATAAATTCCCTCCCTTAACCCGTGGCTACATATTATACAGACGAACGCCTCCGCATCTTTGTGGTCTGGGAGATTTGCTTCGTTCTTGAGGACTGTCCGAATTTCCTGAAAATGACGCTTACATACATAATCTTATATGTGGTTGTGACTGGAGAATGGGGCTTACGGATTTTTTTAACAGTGTAGTTCCAGATCAGCCAGTGTACCTGCAAAGTCGGATCAGGATATGCAATGTCGCCATTATTTCTCAATGTAACATCCGTCATGCTTCTAACAAGGAATTTTAGATTTCTCCAATTGCAGACACATCACAGAAGCCCAATTGATCCAGTCACAGCCACATATGTGGCTGTGACTGTAGAAATGGAGCTATGAGATCTGTAACCGGTTGTATTGTCTTGTATATATGTGGATATAGTAATTAAGGCAGAATAATAACAACGCATTGGTTTTAGTTAATAATATATCTGCACTAACTGCTAGCTAAAATACAACTAACTCATAGGGGTCGCACAGGGCCTGTCATGATGCTGGCTTGCTGACTCAGCAATCATGTAAAACTAAACCACGCCTCCAAGGGGCGGTTACATACAGCGCACCGGTGTAGCTCCCGATCAAATAGAACACTCCTGTTGCCTGATAATGATCTATATATTGCTTGACAGAAGCATGACAAGTGTTTCATTGATGGAATTGTGAACAGTGCAGCACCTGATCAGACAGTGCGAATGCACAGGCTGATCTGCATCTACACTGGTCACAAAACCTATAAGCCCCATTTCTCCAGTCACAGCCACATATATGTGGTGATTTAATATGAAAATTATTAAACGAGTTTACTCATTTCAAAAGAAATAATTTGAAACATGTCAACAAAACCTCAATAAGGCGGTATAACAACATCAACAACAAATTATCTTGGCAGTTTTCTCAACAAAAATCTCAATAAGACAGTAAAACAAAAACATACTGCATACTTTCTGCATACTTTTAATCATCAAATATATGCAGTCGTTAGTTCTATATGAAATAATGCATTTTGGGAAAATTAATGATTACCGGTACTCCCTCATATTGGACTTAGCTAGATAAGAATGCTTAGCAATGTTGATGAAATCGGCTACATGTCATAGAATGATAAAGGACCAGAGAAATACATGTGTGAAATATGATTTCATTTGATTTGTGTTATTGGTGTTTAACGGCCTATTAACAGCTATGGTCATGGGGGGGAACAGAATATTTACATTGAGAACAAATATATTCAGCCCAGTGTCCATTAAGGATGAATCCTGATCGTCAACTTACCTATTGCATGCTCCAAACCAACCACCAAAATGAAATATGAAGCAGTTATGTGAAGGAAAATAAATTGTAAGAAATTTAACCGACAAAATGTTTTAACAACAACAACAAATTACCGCAGCAGTTTTCTCCGTGTGCAGCACGATGGTGAAATGTAGCTGGGTAAACATGACGGTGAGGTTTTCCTGGTCCTTCTCCGTGCCGTACCGGACCCCAAGGGTCACGCACTGAACCCCATTAACCAACTCCAGAGGGCCGTAGAACACCTTGTTGGAGATTATCACACAGCGCCCCCTACATTGCTTCTTCATGCTGTAGACCTGATGTAGCAATCACAAGTCGAAGTAACGGATCAAGGTCTATCAATACATTAAATATACCTAAAAGCAATCGATGCTTTTATGTATATTACATTTAATGTATTTATAGACCTCGGTCCGTCACTTCAATCTGTGGTAGCAATGGGTATTTATAGGTTATCTGATTTGTATGTGGATAAATGCACGAGTTCCGATATCGTTGCATGGCGGTACAAGAGGCATATATCCACATACAAATAAAAAACCTTTTATTACATACGTACATTACTCGCCTCATTATGCGCCTCAAAAAATATACGAAATATCAATAAAACTAGAAATGGACGCTTGTCGACAAGCGCATGTGTATCCCCCTCCCCAGATACACAAGTAGTTTGCAAAAAGGGTGATCGAGTTATGCTCCGGAGACAAAATCGGTGACGGACAAAGGGAGATAACTAAACAATTAGTGATGCAAGAGTTGTCATTCTTGCGCGACACACCTTTAGGGTCTATGCATGTGTGAAGCTATTGGAGCGCAGAATTATTTGTTAATAGTCCTATATTTATGTACATATATCTGCACAGGTGCACGTAATGCCACAATATTTTCAACACAGTTGACGGAAATGTAATATAGAATGTAAATAAAAAAAATAATGCTCGCTACTGGAGCCGAGAATTTTTTTTAATAGTCCTATATTTATCTACATATATCTGCACAGGTCCACATACTGCCACAATATAGTCAACACAGTTTAGGTAAATGTAATAATTTAGCTGTATAAATTACCTGTAATAAGTTAGCGGACGCGGACGCAGCGCGCTGTCAAATCCATAGTATCCCCCGACGGAGTCCGGGGGATACAATAAATAAATTAGTGGTGGTTTACAAGGAACTATTTTTGAGGTAAAATGTAGTTCCGGCACAGACCAATATGAACTCACAAGACATCAATATGGGAAAATATTAACGGCCTGAGTTTCATTGTGTTTCAATGGGAAACAAAAGTATGTATGTACATGTAATAAGGTCGTTTATGCGAGCCTAACAATTATTTCATGATTCAGTATTTATTGTTCTGCCTGTCAATTAAAGGTTCCCACGAAATAACAATTCGTTCCCATGAAATAACAATTTGTTCCCTCAATTTAACAATTCGTTCCCACGGGAACTGTTAATTTGTGGGAACAAATTGTTATATCGTGGGAACGAATTGTTAATTCGAGGGAACAACTTGTTAAATTGAGGAAACAAATTGTTATTTCGTGGGAACGAATTGTTAATTCAAGGGAAAAAATTGTTATATCGTGGGAACGAATTGTTAATTTGAGGGAACAAATTGTTATATTGTGGGAACAAATTGTTAATTTGAGGGAACGAATTGTTAAATTGTGGGAACAAATTGTTATTTCATGGGAACGAATTGTTAATTCGAGGGAACAAATTGTTATATCGTGGGAACGAATTGTTAATTCGAGGGAACAAATTGTTAAATTCAGGGAACGAATTGTTATTTCGTGGGAGCGAATTAATAAAAACTAGAAATGTGGCCTGTCGGCACACGAATGCCCCCGCTGGCAGCCAAAGAAAACGAGGCATATTTGATTATAAGACATTTACCCCGAGCGTTAAGGTTTTGAACGCACCTTGACCCTGGGCTTAGTGGGGGCGGGACGAACGTGGATTTTTCACAGGGCATTAGAGGACCATTGTAGCAATGCGTGTGTGAAATGTGAAGCAGATCCGAGCAAGGAAACACAAATTATAAGCCATTTAACTGAATGTTAAGGTTTCAAACGCACCAAGTCTGTGACCTTGACCCTGTGCTTAGCGGGGGCAGGACGAATGTGGATTTGTCACAGGGCGGTAGAGGACCATTGGAGCAATGCGTGTGTGAAAGTTAGTGTAGGATTGAGAAATGCGCACGTAGATTTGTCCCAAAGTGGCAAGTAAACAATTAAAGTGGAAAAGGTGAAGGTCAAAGGTGAGGTCGAAGTAATGGGTGGTGGAGTGTGTAAGGCATGTTCATATGTATCATGTGTATAAATATTTAAGCGATTGGCAAAAGTATTGAGAAGTTATTGTAGGAATGAGAAACGTGCACATAGATTTGTCCCAAAGTGGCAAGTAAACAATTAAAGTGGAAAAGGTGAAGGTCAAAGGTGAAGGTCGAAGTAATGGGTGGTGGAGTGTGTAAGGCATGTTCATATGTATCATGTGTATAAATATTTAAGCGATTGGCAAAAGTATTGAGAAGTTATTGTAGGATTGAGAAACGTGCACGTAGATTTGTCCCAAAGTGCTCAGTAAACATTTAAAGTAGAAAAGGTGAAGGTCAAAGGTCAAGGTCGAAGTACTGGGTGGTGGAGTGTGTAAGGCATATTCATATGTATCATGTTTATAAATATTTAAGCGATTGGCAAAAGTATTGAGAAGTTATTGTAGGATTGAGAAACTTGCACGTAGATTTGTCCCAAAGTGCTAAATAAACATTTAAAGTAGAAAAGGTGAAGGTCAAAGGTCAAGGTCGAAGTACTGGGTGGTGGAGTGAGTAGGGCATGTTCATATGTATCATGTGTATAAATATTTAAGGGATTGGCAAAAGTATTGAGAAGTTATGGTAGGATTGAGAAACGTGCACGTAGATTTGTCCCAAAGTGCTAAGTAAACATTTAAAGTAGAAAAGGTGAAGGTCAAAGGTCAAGGTCGAAGTACTGGGGTGGTGAGTGTGTAGGGCATGTTCATATGTATCATGTGTATAAATATTTAAGGGATTGGCAAAAGTATTGAGAAGTTATTGTAGGATTGAGAAACGTGCACGTAGATTTGTCCCAAAGTGCTAAGTAAACATTTAAAGTAGAAAAGGTGAAGGTCAAAGGTCAAGGTCGAAGTACTGGGTGGTGGAGTGTGTAGGGTATGTTCATATGTATCATGTGTATACATATTTAAGAGATTGGCAAAAGTATTGAGAAGTTATTGTAGGATTGAGAAACGTGCACGTAGATTTGTCCCAAAGTGCCAAGCAAACATTTAAAGTGGAAAAGGTAAAGGGCAAAGGTCAAGGTCGAAGTACTGGGGGGTGGAGTGTGTAAGGCATGTTCATATGTATGACGTGTATAAATATTGACATAATATGTGAAGCCATGTAGAAGTTACTAAAGAATATGGTAATATCGGGACGTACGGACGGAACGGACGGCACGGACGTACGGGACGGACGTACGGGACGTACGAGACGGACGCCGGTAACACTATATGCCCCCGTACCTTTCGGTAGCGGGGGCATAAAAAAGCCATGTCCCCTGCGGGGCTCTGTAGTGTTTAAATCGTGTTATGGTGGAAATATTAATGTGTCTCCATGCACAATTTTTATATTTACTCCTGATTTCTCTGAAATGTTATTCCGGTATTTTTGTAAATGTCAGTTATGTACATCTTCAATAGGCATAGTGACCAGTTCGCTGTTGAGCTATAAGAAAAGTAGTTTACGTTTTCTTACCGTCGAAACATCAAACTGTGTTTATGCGTGTTTTTGTGACATTACGTTGACTTTTGTGGTAACATGCTTACCAAATGTGGAGCTTATAGATTGAAACAAAAGTGAGATCCGTGCTTGTAAATCCCGGTGTTTTCCGTCTAAATATAGATTTATCAGGGTGAGACATTGACTTACTGCTTGGAAGTCCCGGTGTTTTCCATCTAAATATAAATTTATTCAGAGAGAGGCAATGACTTACAGCATGGAAGTGAGGCACTGACTTATTGCTTGGAAATCAATGTGTTTTCCTTCTAAATATGGATTTATTCAGAGTGAAGCACTGACTTACTGCTTGGAAATCCATGTTTTCCATCTAAATATAGACTTTTTCAGAGTGAAATTTACTGCTGCTTGGAAGTCCCTGTAGTTTCTGTCTAAATATAGATTTATTCAGAGTGAGGCACTGACTTACTGCTTCGAAGTCCTTGTGTTTTCCATCTAAATATAGATTTATTCAGAGTGAGGCACTGACTCACTACTTGGAAATGCCTGTGTTTTCCGTCTAAATATATTTATTCAGAGTGAAGCACAGGCTTACTTCTTGAAAATGCCTGTGTTTTCCGTATAAATATAGATTTATTCAGAGTGAGGCACTGACTCACTACTTGGAAATGCCTGTGTTTTCTGTCTAAATATAGATTTATTCAGAGTGAGGCACTGACTTACTGCTGGATTGAGCCAGTAGTCTTTTACAATGTGGGAATGCACATTACAAGCTTCGACTAAAATTCGTGCTGTCATCGCCGCTTCATTCGGCCAATCTGGAATTACAGCCAAACTTTACCCTTAGAATGCTGGGAACGAAAATTGTCGTCTGCTGTTATTTCATATTTTGCCGATTTCTAAATAAAAAAAACAGGTTTTGGCAGCACTTTAGAATCATTTCCATTCTAAAGTGCTGCCAGACCATTTTTTGATAGAAATTAAACGCTTAAAAAGAAACAGCTGACGACAAACTTTCATTCAGCTTTGTAAGGGTTAAGCAAAATGTTGGGCCAATTCATTGGTGAACAGAAAGGACCATAGCATGAGATGTAGACTAGTCTTATAAATAGGTTACTGAACTTGGAAAATCACAAGTACTAGTAACTTCACTTAGAAATGGGGTATAAGCAACACATAAAATCTTGGAAATCGTCAGTACCGGTACAAGTATCTTGAAAAATTTGCAATGAATATGCATTGGTGTGACAAGAGTGCCCTAGTCACAATCAGGGATTAATTTACCAATGTTAGGGACCGTGTTTTCCTCGCAAACTCTGGAGAAAAAAAATCCCAGTTGTAAAGTAAAAAAAATATATAACATTTTCTTTTCTATTTGCTTCATTTCTCAATTAAAGTATATGTTGTTACCACTGAATTGAACCGTCTCGTCGAATAATAAAAATACATGTAACAAATATTTTCTACTTGGCTGATACGGTAGTTTATCCTTGACATGAAATGGCACAACAGAAAAAATTGAGATGGAAAATTCCCAATTTAGTGTGATTTTTCTCAAAATTGTTGAAAAGGGCCCCTTCCTCAAATGGCTGGCTTAACCCATTACAGACGGGAAACACTTTTAGTAGTATGAACCTTTTGAGAGAAAAGTATCCCTATTTTCTTTATATCCTTTCGAAAGTATATGTTGTTACCACTCATTTGAACCGTCTCAACGAGACGGTTCAAATGAGTGGCAACAACATATACCTTTATTGATGAATGAACAAAATAATGAGATTTTTTCAACAAAATCATAGTATCCTTAGGCTAAAATGGGTTAATAATTGACAATATACACCCGACGAGGTATAGTCATGATACAAGGAGGGATAACAACATGGAAAAAGAAATTGTTAACACTGATGAAGATAGCCCTCAAAAACTAAAATTTTAACTAGACATTATGTTTCTAAAACATGTATATGCCCCCTCGGCATAATTGACTAAAAATTACTAAGTGTTTCAGCGACCTTGAGACGGTAAAAAAAAAAGGTCAAGGTCAAGTTAATGGTGGAGTGTGTGACAAATGTTTAGGTTATTCAAGTGTCCAAGTACCGAAGCAATCCTTCACGTAATATTGAAGACATTACATGTTGGAGAAACTCTTACAAACTTGTTGACGCAACAAAATGGCTAAGTGTTTCAGCGACATTTCGAAGGTGACAAAGGTCAATGTCATGTTAATGGTGGCGCGAGTGTGTGACAAATGTTCAGGTGATTCAAGTGTCCAAGTATTCTTCAACCTCAAGAGCAACGCAATATGCTCCCTTGCTATCGCATAGGGGGCATAAACAAGATGGCCCTATATATCACTCACCTGTGCAATGTCACAAAAAGTTATCACTACATATACATGTACATCAAAATAAGCCCATGACAGGCACAAAATGCTATTTTTAGACGGCGGCCATCTTGGATTAACGACGACCGCCATTTTAACAAAACTGAAAAGGCTTTACCAATGAACCATAACTGTGAAGTTTGGCCACCAATGGCCAAGCGGTTTGTAACAAGAAGAAATTTGAAATCTCTAATAAAAGAACGACCGTTTGACCTTTCGGCGGCCATATTGGATGATGTAATCATCCGATTCGATGAAAACAGCACCACAGCGATCGCCTCATCAATACCCTTGATTGATATATTATAAGACCATATTCCTTAAAAAATGAAATTTGACCCCTATTTGACCCCATTTTTGACCCAGTGGTCACCATTTTAACAAATTTCAAAAAGCATTGTACATCGATCATTTCTGCCAAGTTTCGTAGAAATCGGTCTGGTGGTTCGGGAGAAGAAGATTTTTTAAAATGTTATGCTATTTTTAGACGGCCGCCATCTTGGATTAACGATGACCGCCATTTTAACAAAACTGAAAATGCTTTACCAATGGACCATAACTGCGAAGTTTGCTACCAATGGCCAAGCGGTTTGTATGAAGAAGACGTTTGAAATCTCTAATAAAAGAACGACCTTTTGACCTTTCGGCGGCCATCTTGGATGATGTAATCATCTGATTTCGACAAAAAATACTCCTAAGTGATCGTTTCGTCGAAACCTTCGAATTGATATATGACATGACCATATTCGGTCAAATGTGAAATTTTACCCCTACTTGAAATCGGCCTGGCAGTTCGCGAGAAGATTTTTTGGGAATTTCAACTACTTTTAAACGGCGGCCATCTTGGATTTTGCGATGACAATCATTTTAACAAAAATTAAAAGGCTTGACCCACTGACCATTACTGTGATGTTTGGCAAATAAGTGGTTCACGAGAAGAAGACTTTTGTAATCTATATTGAAAGAACGACCTTTTGACCTTTCGGTGGCCATCTTGGATGACCTAATTACCTGATTTTGACAAAAAAAGCTCCAGAGTGACCATCTCGTCGATACCTTCGATTTGATATACGACATGACCATATTCGGTCAAATGTGACATTTGACCCTTATTTGACCCCTCCTGCCCTGCCCATTTTTGACCCGGGGTCCACCATTTGAAAGAATCTGAACCAGCATTAAATATCGATCATTCATACCAAGTTTCGTAAAAATCGGCCTGGCAGTTCGCGAGAAGATTTTTTAAGAATTTTACCTACTTTTCAACAGCGGCCATCTTTCATTTCTCGATGACCACCATTTAAACAAAAATGAAAAGGCTTGACCCAATAACCATTACCGTGAAGTTTGCCCAATATCCGCCAAAGAGAACAAGACGTTTGAAATCTTTATTAAAAGAACGACCTTTTGACCTGTCGGCGGCCATCTTGGATGACATGACCATACAATTTCGACAAAAAATGTACCAGAGCGATCGCCTCTTTGATACCTTCGATTTGATATAGACATGACCATATTCGGTCAAAAATAAAATTTGACCACACGGGCTACGCCCATTTTTGACCCAGGGGTCACCATTTTAACAAATTTGAAAGAGCATTGTACATCAATCATTCCTACCAAGTTTCGTCGAAATCCGGCTAGCGGTTCATGAGAAGAAGATTTTTTAAGAATTTATGCTATTTTTAGACAGCGGCCATCTTTGATTAGCGATGACCTTCATTTTAACAAATCTGAAAAGGCTTCACCCATGGACCATAGGTCTCATGGGACAGTGGGCGGCTAGCTTTAACAAGAGGGCCATGATGGCCCTAATTCGCTCACCTGACTCACAAATTGTGCTATTTTTAGACGGCGGTCATCTTGGATTAAGCGATGACTCATTTTACCAAATCTGAAAATGCTTCACCCAAGGATCGGAACTTCCTATGAAGTTTGGCCAGCAGCGGCCATGTGGTTCCTTAGAAAAATACGTTCAAAATCTCAAATAAATGGACCTTTTGGTGGCCATCATGGATGACATAATCATCCGATTCCGACAAATATTGTCAGAGCAATCGCCTCATCGATACCTTCAATTTGATATATGACATGAGCACATTCGGTCAAAAATAAAATTTGACCCCACGGGCCACGCCCATTTTTGACCCCGGGGTCACCATTTTCACAACTTTAAAAGAGCATTGTACATAGACCATTCCTACCAAGTTTCGTCAAAATCCGGCCAGTGGTTCACGAGAAAAATATTTTTTTAAGAATTTGTGCTATTTTTAGACGGCGGCCATCTTGGATTAGCAATGACCTCCATTTTAACAAATCTGAAAAGGCTTCACCCATGGACCATAACTGTGAAGTTTGGCTACCATGGGCCAAGCGGTTCATGTGAAGAAGAATTTTTAAATCTCTAATAAAAGAACGACCTTTTGACCTTCGGCGGCCATCTTGGATGACATAATAATCATATTTCGACAAAAAATTCACCAGAGTGATCGTCTTATTGATACCTTCGATTTGATATATAACATGATCATATTCGGTCACAAATAAAATTTGACCCCAATTTGACCCCACGGGCCACGCCCATTTTTGACCCCGGGGTCACCATTTTAACAACTTTGAAAGAGCATTGTACATCGATCACTCCTACCAAGTTTCGTCGAAATCCGGCTGGCGGTTCATGAGAAGATTTTTTAAGAATTTATGCTATTTTTAGACGGCGGCCATCTTGGATTAGCGATGACCTCCATTTTAACAAATCTGAAAAGGCTTTACCCTTGGACCATAACTTTTAAGTTTGGCTACCATGGGCCAAGCGGTTCATGTAGAAAGAATTTTAAAATCTCTAATAAAAGAACGACCTTTTCACCTCTCGGCGGCCATCTTGGATGACATAACCATCAAATTTCGACAAAAAACGCACCAGAGTGATCGCCTCTTTGATACCTTCAATTCGATATATGACTTGACCATATTCAGTCAAAAATAAAATTTGACCCCAATTTGACCCCATGGGCCACGCCCATTTTTTACCCCGGGATCACCATTTTAACAACTTTGAAAGAGCATTGTACATTGATCATTTCTACCAAGTTTCGTCGAAATCCGGCTAGCGGTTCATGAGAAGAAGATTTTTTAAGAATTTATGCTATTTTTAGACGGCGGCCATCTTGGATTAGCGATGACCTCCATTTTAACAAATCTGAAAAGGCTTCACCCATGGACCATAACTTTTAAGTTTGGCTACCATGGGCCAAGCGATTCATGTGAAGAAGAATTTTGAAATCTCTAATAAAAGAACGACCATTTTACCTTTCGGCGGCCATCTTGGATGACATAACCCACAGATTTCGACAAAAAATGCACCAGAGTGATCGCCTCTTTGATACCTTCAATTTGATATATGACTTGACCATATTCGGTCAAAAATAAAATTTGACCCAAATTTGACCCCACGGGCGACGCCCAGTTTTGACCCCAGGGTCACCATTTTAACAACTTTGAAAGAGCATTGTACATCGATCATTCCTACCAAGTTTTGTCGAAATCCGGTGGGCGGTTCTTGAGAAGAAGATTTTTGAAGAATTTGTACTATTTTTAGACGGCGGCCATCTTGGATTACGCAATGACGTCATTTTAACAATTTTGTAATCCCCCTACCTAAGGACCATGAGCATGAAGTTTGGTGACTATAGGCTATAGGCCCAATGGTTACCGAGGAGAAGACGTTTGAAAATGTTCACGGACGACGACGGAGACGACGGACGACGGACGACGGACACATTGCGGTAACAATAGCTCACATGAGCTTCGCTCAGGTGAGCTAAAAAGGGGGTGGACGATTTTCTATATACTTCACTACCGACCCTGTAAGTTACACCAGTGTGTCTAGAACAAGAGTTGTCAAAGACAACAAAGCTCGCCTGTTGGCAGCCTTCACTCAAACTTGGCACAGTTGTATAAACAAGAGGGCCATGATGGCCCTAATTCGCTAACCTGACTCCATGAACACCAGAGGAGAATTGAGTTCATGTGTTTTAAAAAAATTACGCTATTTTTAGATGGCGGTCATATTGGATTAAGCGATGACTCTCATTTTACCAAATCTGGAAATACTTCACCCAAGGATCCTAACTTACTATGAGGTTTGGCCAGCATCGGCCAGCATCGGCTATGTGGTTCCCGAGAAAAATATGTTCAAAATCTTGAATAAATGGATATTTTGGCGGCCATCATGGATGACATAATCATCCGATTCCAACAAATATTGCACCAGAGCAATCACCTCATCGATACCTTCAATTTGATATATGACATGAGCATATTCGGTCAAAAATAAAATTTAACCCACAGGCCACGCCCATTATTGACCTCGGGGTCACCATTTTAACACCTTTGAAAGAGCATTCCATATCGATCATTCCAACCAAGTTTCGTCGAAATCCGGCTGGCGGTTCACGAGAAGAAATCTTTTTAAGAATTTGCGCTATTTTTAGATGGCGGCCATCTTGGATTAGCGATGACCTCCGTTGTAACAAATCTGAAAAGGCTTCACCCATGGAACATAACTGTGAAGTTTGGCCACCATGGGCCAAGCGGTTCGTGTGAAGAAGAATTTTGAAGTCTCTAATAAAAGAACAATCTTTTGACCTTTCGGCGGCCATCTTGGATGACATGACCATCCAATTTCGACAAAAAATGTACCAGAGCGATCGCCTCTTTGATACCTTCGATTTGATATAGACATGACCATATTCGGTCAAAAATAGTACATGTCAAATAATTTGACCCCACGGGCCACGCCCATTTTTTAGCCTGAGATTACCATTTGAACAACTTTGAAAGAGCATTGTACAGCGATCATTCCTACCAAGTTTCGTTGAAATCCGGCTGGCGGTTCATGAGAGAAGAAGATTTTATAAGAATTTATGCTATTTTTAGACGGCGGCCGTCTTGGATTAGCAATGACCTCCATTTTAACAAATCTGAAAAGGCTTCACCCATAGAGCATATCTGAAAAGGCTTCACCCATAGAACATAACTTAAGTTACCATGGGCCAAGCGGTTCATGTGAAGAAGAATTTTGAAATCTCTAATAAAAGAACGACCTTTTGACATTTCGGCGGCCATCTTGGATGACATAACCATCCGATTCATGCGGTTCATGAGAAGAAGATTTTTTAAGAATTTATGCCATTTTTAGACGGCGGCCATCTTGGATTAGCAATGACCTCCATTTTCACAAATCTGAAAAGGCTTCACCCATAGAACATAACTTTTAAGTTTGGCTACCATGGGCCAAGCGGTTCATATGAAGAAGAATTTTGAAATCTCTAATAAAAGAACGACCTTTTGACATTTCGGCGGCCATCTTAGATGACATAACCATCCGATTTCGACAAAAAATGCACCAGAGTGATCGCCTCGTTGATACCTTCGATTTGATATATGAAATGACCATATTCGGTCAAAAATAAAATTTGACCCAAATTTGACCCCACGGGCCACGCCCATTTTTGACCCCGGGGTCACCATTTTAACAACTTTCAAAGAGCATTGTACATCGATCATTCCTACCAAGTTTTATCGAAATCCGGTTGGCGGTTCTTGAGAAGAAGATTTTTGAAGAATTTGTGCTATTTTTAGATGGCGGCCATCTTGGATTACGTAATGACGGACACATTGCGGTAACAATAGCTCACATGAGCTTCGCTCAGGTGAGCTAAAAAGTCACCCTCCCCCACTAAAAAAAGGTCAATCAAATACTGATTTTATTGCGAAAATACGGAACCCAGCAGGGGACATGGATTTTTTTTATTAATTTGTTCCCACAAAATGACAATTTGTTCCCTCAATTTAACAATTCGTTCCCTCGAATTCGTACAAATGACCAACAATTCGTACCAACGATACGATACGTATAACAAACCGCTCCCACAAATTAACAATTCTACAAGTGTGTGGAACTGGGGGAAGGAGTCAAACAAACCTGGCTAGATATCTTGGAAATGATGTAACAAAGAATACAAGTTAAATTTTGAAAACTGGTGCACAAATTCCAAAATTATTTTTTATAAAAATATGTTTTTAGCTCCTATGTTAAATTCCCATGGGAAACTTGTTTCTTTTTTTCGCAATAAAATCAATATTTCTTTTGTCATTCATGAAAAAGTATTAACATTTAAATAATTTTTAGATTTAATAGCCAAAAGTTAATCGGCAGTAAAACGTGGAACAGACAGTAGTTTCAAAATCCTAGCTCAAATCTAGACATACCCTCAGGTAAATCGACTGCCGGTTGTTGTACAGCATGACCTCGCTCCCCAGCCCCGCCCATGTTTGTCCTGCCATCATGCTCTCGTGTCTCCGCCCATCCTGGCCTCAGATAGACAAGTACATGCGAGTTCTGCGTTTCCCACAGAACATGAGAAAAAACATCAAACGCCTTCGGTCCTCGCTTCGGGATTATGTCTAAAATTTTCCGAACCTTACTTATATTCGTTTTCTCTGCCTGTTAGGAAAACAAGAAAAGTGAATGGGTTTAACGTCCCAGCAACAGCTAAAATCATATACAACATACGAACCACAGTTTAAAGTCTCATCCGACAGATCAGTGAGATGGAAACACTACAAAAGTATTTTTCACGCGTAGGATGGGGAAAACAAGAAATCGGTAGTAGCAGTAAAATAATTATTATCCTTATCTGGAGTTCTGACCACTGATGTACCCCTCAAAAACTTTAACACAAATCTCGGACAGACAGATGGATAGGTGGACAGGCTGGCGACTATATGAGACACGCCATGTGATTTTGTACCTTCGGACATCTACGTTATTTCATGAAATACGTTTACAAAATTTACAATATTTTCCGTAAATGGCGTCAAAAGTTGACAACATTTTCAGAGTACATATTCCGCATGTGCACTGAACATTTTGTCAACTTTTGACTGTATTTATGAAAAATATTGTAATTTTGTAAACATATTTAATGAAAGTACGCAGATATCCGATATCCATTCTCCCAACCAACCGCCCAAGGACATCGGTGGAATAAATGTGGCTGTGACTGGAGAAATGTGGCTTATGGTACTTGTGACCAGTGTAGCTCCTGACCATACAGTCTCATATGAGACACGCCCTGTGAATAGTACATATTCTGCATGTACACTGAACATTTTGTCAACTTTTGACTGTATTTATGAAAAATATTGTAAATTTTGTAAACATATTTAATGAAAGTACGCAGATGTCCGAAGGTACAAAATCACATGGCGTGTCTCATATGTGCCCCAACACTTTTTCGGAGTACTTACTGTCTGTTTCACGAAACCTGACCAAATTTTACTGCCATATAAATAATGCAAAAACAGTATTTGTTTGGATATTAAATTTTATCAAAATTTAAGAATGAGCCTTCTTTTTATTTCGTGAAAATTTGTCAAATATTGATTTTATTATGAAAAATGTATTTGTCTATGGGAATTTAACATGGGGGAAAAGGAGATGGAGGAGTTGTGGGAGGAGTCAGAAAACGAAAACATTTGCAAATTGACTCCGAAACCTGGCTAGATAGCTTGGAAATTATCTAAGCAAACAAGTTTAATTTTGAAAATCGGTCCAGTATTTCTGAAATTCAAAAAAATTCCCCATGTTAAATCCCCATAGATATCTTCATTCACTCTGCGAAGATATCTATGGGGATTTAACATGGGGAAATTGTTTTTTCGCAATAAAATCAATATTTGACAAAATTTCATGACATAAAAAGAAGGCTCATTCTTAAATTTTCCTTTAATTTAATATTATCGAAAAAAAATAATGTTTTTCAATTGTTTATATAGCCGTAAAATTTGGGCAATTTTTGTGAAAAAGACAGTAGTAAACACGTGTAGTGCAGGATTGCTCACATATTCCCAAGTGCTTATTCTAAAGACATCTAAAACACTGTTTCAAATAACACATACTTGAACATATAGAAACAAGAGGCCCAAATGGGTCTAAGTTGCTCACCTGACAAAAATTGCACCTAGTCGATACCTTCAAGTTGATATATGAAATGACCATATGAAATCTGACCCCACCACCCACCCCGGACAATGGACGAAAAGAGGTAATAATAGCTCACTTGAGTAGTTGACTCAAGTGAGTTAATAAAAAAATAGATTTTTTTTTGCAAAATTACACCTTCCATAAATACATACTGTCAGTTTCACGAAAGCTGCGCAAATTTTACGGCTATATAAACAATGGAAAGACAATATTTTTTTCAATAATATTAAATTAAATGAAACTTTAAGAATAACACTTCTTTTTATTTCGTGAAATTTAGTCCAATATTGATTTTATTACGAAAATACAATTTCCCCATGTTAAATCCCCATAGACATGAAGATGTCTATGGGGATTCAACATGGGGAAATATTTTGAATTTCAGAAATAGTGGACTGATTTTCAAAATTTAACTTTTGTTTTCTTAGTTAAATCATTTCCAAGCTATCTAGCCACGTTTCGGAAGCAATTTCCAAAATTGTTTGTCTATTTACTGCTCCCTCAGCTACTCCACCTCCTTTTCCCCCATGTTAAATTCTCTTAGAGACATAATTTTTTTGTAATAAAATCAATATTTGACCAAATTTCACGAAATAACAAGAGTGCCGTAAGTCACGAAATACGCCCGTCGAAGATGGGCCAGACAGCGAAGATGCAGAAATGTGAAGCTGTCACCAAGGCAAGAAACATTAATTATTACCCACCTTTTTTTTGTAAATAAATAAAAAAAAACGGGTTATATTGGTTTTCGTCACGAGTTGTGCCGTCCGTCCGTACGGTCCGTACGTCCGTTCGCCGTACGTGTTCCGTCAAACGTTTCTTGTAAACTCGAAAAAACTTTTTCACCTTCATACCTACGCGGCCTGATAATTTGGTATTGTAGCTTCGTTATCATGTGCAGAATGCTGGGCAAAAGTGAATTTTGGATTTTTTCAATCCGACCCTCCATCATGGATTTATTCTCCCCCTTTCGGACTCAGATTTTACCCATTTTTTCCTCGTTAACTTAGAAAAAAACTTTTTCACCTTCATACCTACGCGCCTGATATTTGGTATGTAGCTTCGTTATCATGTGCAGATGCGCAAAGTGATTTGGCATCATCCGACTCCATCATGGATTATTCTCGGACTCATTTCGGACTCCAGAATTTCCCATTTTCTCCTCGTAACTCGAAAAACTTTTTCACCTTCATTCTACGCGCCTGATATTTGGTATGTAGCTTCGTTATCATGTGCAGATGCGCAAAGTGAATTTGGATTTTTGATCCGACCCTCCATCATGGATTATCTCCCCCTTTCGGACTCAGAATTTCCCATTTTTCCCTCGTAACTCGAAAAACTTTTTCACCTTCATACCTACGCGCCAGTGCCAGTATAAAATGTGCCAGTGTATGATATTATTATACCCACTTTTTTTGTAAAAAAAAACGGGTATATTGTTTCGTCACGGGTGTCCGTCCGTCCGTCCGTACGTCCGTACGTCTCCGTACGTCCAGTCCGTACGTCCGTCACGTTTCTTGTAACTCGAAAAACTTTTTCAACCTTCATACCTACGCGCCTGATATTTGGTATGTAGCTTCGTTATCATGTGCAGATGCGCAAAGTGAATTTGGATTTTTCATCCGACCCTCCATCATGGATTATCTCCCCCTTTCGGACTCAGAATTTTCCCATTTTCTTCCTCGTAACTCGAAAAACTTTTTCACCTTCATACCTACGCGCCTGATATTTTTGGTATGTAGCTTCGTTATCAGTGCAGATGCGCAAAGTGAATTTGGATTTTTTTCATCCGACCCTCCATCATGGATTATCCCCGCCTTTCGGACTCAGAATTTCCCATTTTTCTCCTCGTAACTCGAAAAACTTTTTCACCTTCATACCTCGCGCCTGATATTGGGTATGTAGCTTCGTTATCATGTGCAGATGCGCAAAGTGAATTTGGATTTTTCATCCGACCCTCCATCATGGATTATCTCCCCCTTCCCTTTCGGACTCAGAATTTCCCATATAACCCTCGTAACTCGAAAAACTTTTTCACCTTCATACCTACGCGCCTGATATTTGGTATGTAGCTTCGTTATCATGTGCAGATGCGCAAAGTGAATTTGGATTTTTGATCCGACCCTCCATCATGGATTATCTCCCCCTTTCGGACTCACAATTTCCCATTTTTTCCTTGTAACTCGAAAAACTTTTTCACCTTCATACCTACGAGCCTCATATTTGCTATGTAGCTTCGTTATCATGTGCAGAAGCGCAAAGTGAATTCGGATTTTTGATCCGACCCTCCATCATGGATTATCTCCCCCTTTCGGACTCAGAATTTCCCTATTTTTCATTGTAAGTCGAAAAACTTTCTCACCATTTAATACCTACATTTCTGATATTTGATATGTACCTTCGTTATGATGTGCAAAAGTGAATTCCGATTTTTGATCGGACCTTCATCATGGATTATCTCCCCCTTTGGACGGAATTAGAATTTTTTTTTTTTTTATTTTTTCACTATTTTTCCCTCGTAGGTCGAAAAACTTTTTCACCTTAATACCTACGCGTCTGATATTTGGTTCGTAGCTTCGTTTTGATGTGCTGATGCGCAAAGTGAATTCGGATTTTTTATCCGACCCTCCATCATGGATTACCTCCCCCTTTCGGACTTAACATTTGGGAAAAGTGGGTATATTGCGATGGCGCGCCATCGACTTTTTCTAGTTAGAATATGAAACTCTATAGCATTATTTCTGCCTCTCATTGTGCTAAACAGGTATACTAATTTAGGTAGAGATGTGTAAAGTAGAAATTATACAGAATTGGATACAAAAATGTGGAAAAAAATTGTCAAGTTTAAAAGGTTATATTTTTGTTAAAAAAAAATTTTTTCGGCATAAAAACACCAAGGTTCACATCTTCAATATGTGTAGAAGACGTGTGTATAGTTCCGAATCGAATGACAGAACGGTTTCAGAGGAGGTGTGTACACAAACTACGTACCCTATATAGAATTGTATACAACAAGAGGGCCATGATGGCCCTAATTCGCTCACCTGACTCCATGAACACCAGAGGAGAATGTGACATTGAGTTCATGTGTTTTAAAAAAATTGTGCTATTTTTAGATGGCAGTCATCTGGGATGAAGCGATGACTCATTTTACCAAATCTGAAAATGCTTCACCCAAGGATCTTAACTTACTATGAAGTTTGGCCAGCATCGGCCATGTGGTTCCTGAGAAAAAGACGTTCAAAATCTTGAATAAATGGACCTTTTGGAGGCCATTATGGATGACATAATCATCCAATTCCGACAAATATTGCACCAGAGCAATCGCCTCATCGATACCTTCAATTTGATATATGACATGAGCATATTTGGTCAAAAATAAAATTTGACCCCACGGGCCACGCCCATTTTTGACCCCGGGGTCACCATTTTAACACCTTGAAAGAGCATTCTACATCGATCATTCCTACCAAGTTTCGTCGAAATCCGGCTGGCAGTTCATGAGAAGATTTTTTAAGAATTTGTGCTATTTTTAGATGGCGGCCATCTTGGATTAGAGACGAGCTTTGTTTTAACAAATCAGAAAAGGTTTCAACCATGGACCATAACTGTGAAGTTTGACCACCATGGGCCAAGCGGTTCGTGTGAAGAAGAATTTTGAAATCTCTAATATTTAAAGAACGACCTTTTGACCTTTCCGCGGCATTCTTGGATGACATGACCATCCAATTTCGATAAAATAATGTACCAGAGCGATCGCCTCTTTGATACCTTCGATTTGATATAGACATGACCATATTCGGTCAAAAATAAAATTTGACCCCAATTTGACCACACGGGCCACGCCCATTTTTGACCCCGGGGTCATCATTTTAACAACTTTGAAAGAGCATTGTACATCGATCATTCCTACCAAGTTTCGTCGAAATCCGGCCGGCGGTTCATGAGAAGAAGATTTTTTAAGAATTTGTGCTATTTTTAGATGGCGGCCATCTTGGATTAGCGACGACCTCCGTTTTAACAAATCTGAAAAGGCTTCACCCATGGACCATAACTTTTAAGTTTGGCTACCATGGGCCAAGTGATTTGTGTGAAGAAGAATTTTGAAATCTCTAATAAAAGAACGACCTTTTGACCTTTCGGCGGCCATCTTGGATGACATAACCATCCGATTTCGACAAATAATGCACCAGAGTGATCGCCTCGTTGATACCTTCGATTTGATATATGACATGACCATATTCGGTAAAAAATTAAATTTGACCCCACGGGCCACGCCCATTTTTGACCCTGGGGTCACCATTTTAACAACTTTGAAGGAGCATTGTACATCGATCATTCCTACCAAGTTTCGTCGAAATCCGGCTGGCGGTTCATGAGAAGAAGATTTTTTAAGAATTTGTGCTATTTTTAGACGGCGGCCATCTTGGATTAGCGACGACCTCCGTTTTAACAAATCTGAAAAGGCTTCACCCATGGACCATAACTGTGACGTTTGGCCACCATGGGCCAAGCGTTTTGTGTGAAGAAGAATTTTGAAATCTCTAATAAAAGAACGACCTTTTGACCTTTCGGCGGCCATCTTGGATGACATGACCATCCAATTTCGACAAAAAATTCACCAAACCGATCGCCTCTTTGATACCTTCGATTTGATATAGACATGACCATATTCGGGCCAAAATAAAATTTGACCCCAATTTGACCCCATGGGCCACGCCCATTTTTGACCCCGGGGTCACCATTTTAACAACTTTGAAAGAGCATTGTACATCGATCATTCCTACCAAGTTTTGTCGAAATCCGGCTGGCGGTTCATGAGAAGAAGATTTTTTAAGAATTTATGCTATTTTTAGACGGCGGCCATCTTGGATTACGTGATGATGTCATTTTAACAATTTTGTAATCCCCCTACCTAAGGACCATGACCATGAAGTTTGGTGACTCTAGGCCCAATGGTTACCGAGGAGAAGACGTTTGAAAATGTTCACGGACGACAGACGACGGACGACGACGGACACATTGCGGTAACAATAGCTCACATGAACTTCGCTCAAGTGAGCTAAAAATGTAGAAAAAGAAAAAATTACTAAGTTAAACAGGCGAGTATAAAAACACCAAGGTGCACATCTTCAATATGTGTAGAAGACGTGTGTATAGTTTCAGATCGATTGACTGAACAGTTTCAGAGGAGTTGTGTGCACAAACACTGTACCCTATATAAAATTGTATAGAAAAATGTAGAAACAAGAGTGCCGTAAGTCACAAAATATGCAGGTCGAAGATGGGCCAGACAGCGAAGATGCAGAAATGTGAAACTGTCACCAAAGCAATAAGCATTAATGATAATTTTTTCGGTAGAAAAACACCAAGGTGCACATCTTCAATATGTGTAGAAGACGTGTGTATAGTTTCAGATCGATCGACTGAACGGTTTCGGAGGAGTTGTGTACACAAACTCTGTACCCTATATTGAATTGTATACAAAAATGTAGAAAAAAATGGCTAAGTTAAAAAGGTGATATTTTTGTTAAAAAAAAATGTTTTCGGCATAAAAACACCAAGGTGCACATCTTCAATATGTGTAGAAGACGTGTGTATAGTTTCAGATCGATCGACTGAACGGTTTCAGAGGGGGTGTGTACACAAACTCTGTAAACTATATAGAATTGTATACAAAAAATGTAGAAAAAATTGTTAAGTTAAAAAGGTGATATTTTTGTTAAAAAATATTATTTCGGCATAAAAACGCCAAGGTGCACATCTTCAATACTTGTAGAAGACGTGTTTATTGTTTCAGATCGATTGACTGAACATTTTCAGAGGAGTTGTGTACACAAACTATGCACTTTTTCTGTCCGCCGCCCGCACGCCCCGCGGTAAAACATAATACGTACCGTTTTTTTAAAACGGTCGTATAAAAAGAAGGTTCATTCTTAAATGTTGATCAAATTTAATATTATCAAAAAGAAATACTGTTTTTGCATTATTTATATGGCCGTAAAATTTGGGCAGGTTTCGTGAAACAGACAGTAATTTATGCATTGGGTTAACAATAGGAATCAATTTTGTGCAAACCTATGAAACAAGCCAGGTGATGTCATTTTGTACTTAAGAAAATGTGCAATTTTTCAGGCAAAATATTCAGAGCAAAATTAATGTAGAATAGAATAGAGGTGTGATGAAGAATTAATCAACTTTCGAAGTCATTTATAGTTTCTGTAAATATTTTTTTTATGAACTAGATGGTCGCGGCCCACATGTCGCGCCCGACAAGGCTTTGATAGTACATGTTTACCGAAAAACATTAAACAACTAGAAATGTGGCCTGTCGGCACACGAATGCCCCCGCTGGCAGCCAAAGAAAACGAGGCATATTTGATTATAAGCCATTCACCCGAGTGTTAAGGTTTTGAACGCACCAAGTCGAAGGCATTTACCCAGCGTTAAGGTTTCTAACGCACCAAGTCTGTGACCTTGACCCTGGGCTTAGCGGGGGCGGGACCAATGTGGATTTGTCACAGGGCGGTAGAGGACCATTGGAGCAATGCGTGTGTGCAATGTGAAGCAGATCCGAGCAAGGAAACAGAAATTATAAGCCATTTACCCAGCGTTAAGGTTTCGAACGTACCAAGTCTGTGACCTTGACCCTGGGCTTAGCGGGGGCGGGACGAATGTGGATTTGTCACAGGGCGGTAGAGGACCATTGGAGCAATGCGTGTGTGCAATGTGAAGCAGATCCGAGCAAGGAAACAGAAATTATAAGCCATTTACCCAGCGTTAAGGTTTCGAACGCACCAAGTCTGTGACCTTGACCCTGGGCTTAGCGCGGGGGACGACGTGGATTTGTCACAGGGCGGTAGAGGACCATTGGAGCAATGCGTGTGTGAAATGTCAAGCAGATCCGAGCAAGGAAACAGAAAGTATAAGCCATTTACCCAGCGTTAAGGTTTCTAACGCACCAAGTCTGTGACCTTGACCCTGGGATTAGCGGGGGCGGGACGAATGTGGATTTGTCACTGGGCGGTAGAGGACCATTGGAGCAATGCGTGTGCAATGTGAAGCAGATCCGAGCAAGGAAACAGAAATTATAAGCCATTTACCCAGCGTTAAGGTTTCGAACGCACCAAGTCTGTGACCTTGACCCTGAGCTTAGCGGGGGCGGGACGAATGTGGATTTGTCACAGGGCGGTAGAGGACCATTGGAGCAATGCGTGTGTGAAATGTCAAGCAGGTCCGAGCAAGGAAACAGAAATTATAAGCCATTTACCCAGCGTTAAGGTTTCGAACGCACCAAGTCTGTGACCTTGACCCTGGGCTTAGCGGGGATGGGACCAATGTGGATTTGTCACAGGGCGGTAGAGGACCATTGGAGCAATGCGTGTGTGCAATGTGAAGCAGATCCGAGCAAGGAAACAGAAATTATAAGCCATTTACCCAGCGTTAAGGTTTTGAACGCACCAAGTCTGTGACCTTGACCCTGGGCTTAGCGGGGGCGGGACGAATGTGGATTTGTCACAGGGCGGTAAGGACCATTTGGACAATGCGTGTGTGCAAGTGAAGCGAATCCGAGCAAGAAACAGAAATTTAAGCCATTTACCCAGATTAAGGTTTTGAAACGCACCAATCGTGACCTGACCCTGGGCTTAGCGGGGGCGGACAATTTGTATTTGACCAGGGGCGGTAGGAGGCCATGGAGCAATGTGTGTGAAATGTCAAGCAGATCCGAGCAAGGAAACATAAATTATAAGCCATTTACCCAGCGTTAAGGTTTCTAACGCACCAAGTCTGTGACCTTGACCCTGGGCTTAGCGGGGGCGGGACGAATGTGGATTTGTCACAGGGCGGTAGAGGACCATTGGAGCAATGCGTGTGTGAAATGTCAAGCAGATCCGAGCAAGGCAGAAATTATAAGCCATTTACCCAGCATTAAGGTTTCGAACGCACCAAGTCTGTGACCTTGACCCTGGGCTTAGCGGGGGCGGGACGAATGTGGATTTGTCACTGGGCGGTAGAGGACCATTGGAGCAATGCGTGTGTGCAATGTGAAGCAGATCCGAGCAAGGAAACAGAAATTATAAGCCATTTACCCAGCGTTAAGGTTTCGAACGCACCAAGTCTGTGACCTTGACCCTGAGCTTAGCGGGGGCGGGACGAATGTGGATTTGTCACAGGGCGGTAGAGGACCATTGGAGCAATGTGTGTGTGCAATGTGAAGCAGACCCGAGCAAGGAAACAGAAATTATAAGGCATTTACCCAGCGATTAAGGTTTCGAACGCACCAAGTCTGTGACCTTGACCCTGGCTTAGCGGGGCGGGACGAATGTGGATTTGTCACAGGGCGTAGAGGACCATTGGAGAAATGCGTGTGTGAAATGTCAAGTGAAACAAGCATCCGAGCAAGGAAACAGAAATTATAAGCCATTTACCCAGCGTTAAGGTTTCTAACGCACCAAGTCTGTGACCTTGACCCTGGGCTTAGCGGGGGCGGACGAATGTGGATTTGTCACAGGGCGGTAGAGGACCATTGGAGCAATGTGTCTGTGAAATGTCAACAGATCCGAGCAAGGAGAAATATAAGCCATTTACCAGCGTTAAGTTTTCAGCCCATCTGTGACCTTCACCCTGGGCTTAGCGGGGGCGGGACATGTGATTATCACAGGGCGGGGACCATTGGAGACATGCGTCGTGCAATGTGAACAAGATCGACAAGGAAACAGAAATTATAAGCCATACCCCTGGTCGAACGCACCATCTGTGCCTTGACCCTGGGCTTAGCGGGGGGCGGGACGAATGTAGATTTGTCACAGGGCGGTAGAGGACCATTGGAGCAATGCGTGTGTGAAATGTCAAGCAGATCCGAGCAAGGAAACAGAAATTATAAGCCATTTACCCAGCGTTAAGGTTTCAGGACGTACGTACGTACGTACGTACGTACGGACACCGGTAACACTATATGCCCCCCTCACCATTCGGTGGCGGGGGCATAAAAACTTTAACCCAGACTCGCGTACGGATAAATGTACGTACGCCAATCTGCCAATCTATATCGTGCTGACCGCAAGCGGGCGCGGGCGACAAAAGTCGCACATCATATTTTAGGTACAAAATCACATGGCTCGATAAGATATTTTCAACCAAAAAAATAATATACTGAAATGTGGCTGCGACTGAAGAAATGTGCATCTGCAGTCTGATCAGGATCTACACTGTTCGCCATTATATCAATGAAACATCGGTTATGCTTTTAACAAGCGATATAGATCGTTATCAGGCATGTGCTATATGATCAGAAGCTACACTGGTCAAACATCCCACGAGCCCCATTTCTCCAGTCACAATCACAAAAGAATTACGGAATTGCCAGGAAAATTGCAGGCAGGAAAAATGGGGAATACCTCCACCACCTCTTGCTTCATTGCCTCTGTAAAAACGTTGTGAGAAAACAGTGCGTCTGCCACATCTTCAGGGTTGGTGATATCATCAATAATTTTCGTCCGGTTGGTACGCAGGATTGTACGGTGCCTCTCTTCCATATCACTGATTGATCTTATTCGTACTCAATCTACAAAGTAGAAATTAATTACAGTCGAGCAGCAGTATCTTGAAGTCAAAGGGAGATCGCCCATATAGTGGACTAGGTTCGAGATAGCGATGAAGTGACATTTTCGCGAAAAATATGAAATCATATTATCCATTACACCATGAGTAAAGAATCACCAATTAATGACCAAAGGTAGTAAGTTAATCAACATTACAAGGTGGCGTCACGACTCTCAGTGAATTGCTTAAATGACCAGCGTGATATGCTTAATGAATCATGTCAAACACTCAAATATATCCAGGTGGACCAATTAAGCAAACAACCAGAGATGGGTGTGAATATCATTTGCTTTGTTTGACAATAGGTTTTGAAAGTTAGTGTCAACCAAATCGATCTTGGCAGCCATGCGCTTAAGCGATTTATCCATGCGTTAATGTGATCGAGATATTGAAGAGATATAAGCCATTTACCCGAGTGTTAAGGTTTCGGGATGGACGTACGGACGGACGCCGGTAACACCATATGCCCCCCTCACCATTCGGTGGCAGGGGCATAAACTAGATGGCCGCGGCCTGCATGTCGCGCCTTGTGGCGAGGCATGGACACTAAAAAATATATATAGTATAACGAAAAACTTAACCAAAAAACTTAACCAAAAACTTTAACCAAAAAACTTAACCAAAAAACTTAACACCAAAAAACTTAACACCAACAAACTTAACCAAAAACTTTAACCAAAAAACTTAACCAAAAACTTCAAAGTAATTTGACCTTGACATTGGGCACAGGGGCCGCACGGGAGGGGTTAGAATGAAAATATAGATGATGATAAACACCCATGTGAAGTTTCAAGGTAATGGGCAAAGCAGTTGCAGAGATATAGTATAACGAAAAACTTTAACCAAAAAACTTAACCAAAAAACTTAACCAAAAACTTTAACCAAAGAACTCAACCAAAAACTTTAACCAAAAAACTTAACCAAACAACTTAACCAAAAACTTTAACCTTACACACGTACGTACATACGTACGTACGCCAAAGTGCCGACTATATTGCGCTTTCCGCAAGCGGGCGCGACAAAAACTTAACCAAAAACTTTAACCAAAAAACTTAACCAAAAACTTCAAAGTAATTTGACCTTGACATTGGGCACAGGGGCTGCACGGGAGTGGGGTAGAATGAAAATACAGATGATGATAAACACCCATGTGAAGTTTCAAGGTAATGGGCAAAGCAGTTGCAGAGATATAGTATAACGAAAAACTTTAACCAAAAAACTTAACCAAAAACTTTAACCAAAGAACTCAACCAAAAACTTTAACCACAAAACTTAACCAAAAAACTTAACCAAAAACTTTAACCAAAGAACTTAACCAAAAACTTCAAAGTAATTTGACATTAACATTGGGCACAGGGGCCGCACGGGAGGGGGGTAGAATGAAAATATAGATGATGATAAACACCCATATGAAGTTTCAAGGTAATGGGCAAAGCAGTTGCAGAGATATAGTATAACAAAAAACATTAACCAAATACTTTAACCAAAAAACTTAACCAAAAACTTCAAAGTAATTTGACCTTGACATTGGGCACAGGGGCCGCACGGGAGGGGGGTAGAATGAAAATATAGATGATGATAAACACCCATGTGAAGTTTCAAGGTAATGGGCAAAGCAGTTGCAGAGATATAGTATAACGAAAAACTTTAACGAAAAACTTTAACCAAAAAACTTAACCAAAAAACTTAACCAAAAACTTTAACCAAAGAACTTAACCAAAAACTTTAACCAAAAACTTCAAAGTAATTTGACCTTGACATTGGGCACAGGGGCCGCACGGGAGGGGGGGTAGAATGAAAATATAGATGATGATAAACACCCCTGTGAAGTTTCAAGGTAATGGGCAAAGCAGTTGCAGAGATATAATATAACCAAAAACTTAACCAAAAAACTTAACCAAAAAACTTAACCAAAAACTTTAACCAAAAAACTTAACCAAACAACTTAACCAAAAACTTTAACCGGACACACGTACGTACGTACGTACGTACGTAGCCAAAGTGCCGACTATATCGCGCTTTCCGCAAGCGGGCGCGACAAAAACTAGAATGGCCACAGCCAGCATGTCGCGCCCGCCGAGGAATAGAATCAGGGTTGGCCGGGAAATACCGGGGGCGGGAATTCCCGGCGGGAAATACCGGTATTTCCCGTCCCGGGAAATACTCCCCAAAGTGGGAAATACCGGGAAATACCGGGAAATATGAATTTTGATGTTATTATTTGATAATTAAAGTTATTTAAATTAAGTTTTAAGCTCAGTAATAGTTAATTAAACAATCAACAACTTAATAATTAGATAGGGGGTTATTATTACAATGTATAGATCTGTTTCATTCCCAACTAGGGGTACTCATCAGGTGGAATATTTGGCAACCATGACATTTATATTTTGGTTGTATTATTTTTTTTGTAAATTACTTTTTCATTTTTTAGGAAGCATCTGAGTGTCTGCTAAATACAATTCACAAGGATAACGTCATCATGATCAGAACTATGTTTAGACAACAGGCTGTTAATTGTCAACCTTCTCCCACACTAATATTCAGTATCAAGAAATGAATAAATGATCTTAGCATGCATGATGTGCATACACATAGTCTCTTACAAGTCTTATATGACTGACAATGTACTGTTGTTTTATGCTTTGCATTTGTATTACTTATTTGCATTATTATTATGACATTTATTTAACGTGAAGACTATGGGCCACGATGGTACGTATGAGATACAGTACCTAAAATCGTTACAATTAGCCAAAAGCCTACTAATGTCTACTTATTTGCATGTACATTGATGAGACTTTAATATACTTTAATAAACCATATCAGACTATGACAACAGGCTGTTAATTGTCAGCCTTCTCTTACACCTTTTGTGTCATACTGTATAATAAGAACCCAGGTGGTCTGTATATGGTGAAGTTGTAAAACAATTACACTTACACTGTACATGGATTATCCCTGTTATCAACAGGGATTTTCTCAAAATTCCAAAAGCAGCTTTTATTAGTGGCAGGTTACTATAGTAATGAGGGGTGTTCTCATATACAATAAAATAGACATTTGGCAAATACTACATATACTTGTATATAGGGAAGAAAATTGTCTAGAAAATAATGATGTTTTTTTTCTCTAAATAAACTTATTATTTCTTTTTTTATTGCAGAATGTTTTACCTATAGGCTTATCAGTCTACACAGATATAAACCATAGTAGATATAGGGGAATATAGAGACTCATATTGACATTTTAGAATGAAAAAGACCACCAAGATTCATATTTCCCGGTATTTCTCAGTATTTCCCGGTATTTCCCAGTATTTCCCGGTATTTCCCGGTATTTCCCGCCGTCCTGGGAAATACTCTTATTTCCCTGGAAATTGCCAACCCTGAATAGAATGGATAATATATGCATAATGTTATGGTGTTTTATGGCTCAGTGACTTATAAATTAAGACATTTAGAGTTGAGAATACACCAGGGGAGAATGCCCAAATTCGGCAGTTGAATTTACAATATCCTGATTTGTTGCCAGGTGATCTTACCACAGAAAAATCTCTTGGCCTCACCACCCTTTACTCAGCTCCTATGAAAAGCAGGGGATACTGGTTAAGACTTACAAGAATAAATTTCCATGACCTCAAAAGAAGACTATATTGGAGTTGGATTAAACGATTCCATGGATCTACCAGTCGGGTTGCTGAAGTATCCAGGTATTGCATATTGAATATTTGGAGGATAAAAATATGCATATGAAGTTTCAAGTTAATGAGTGAAGCGGTTGAGGAGATATAACATACATAAAAATTTTAACACAAAGTTTACAAAAACTTTACCGCAAACTTTTAAGACATTTGACCTTGGGCATGTGGGCAGCATGGGTATTGCACACAATGAATATTTGGAGGATACTAAACATGCATATCAAGTTTCAAGTCAATGAGTGAAGCGGTTGAGGAGATATAACATACGTAAAAACTTTAACGCAAAGTTTACAAAAACTTTAACACAAACTTCTAAGACATTTCACCTTGACCTTGGGCATATGGGCAGCATGTAGATCCTGATCAAACTGTGAGTGCAATTTCCCATATAGCTATAGCATCAACAAGTGGTTGTGTACAAGATGGGAAACAGTTTAGATCCTGATCCGGAGTGCAATTTCCCACATAGCTTTAACACCCGGACTTCATTGTGATCACTATGTCTCGCTTTCTGCAAGCGGACTCGACAATAAAAATTATACCAGATTTTTTTTTGAAGGAGTTTTGACCATTTATTTTGGACGGGGGGAGGGGGGGGGGCCGTTTTGACCAATTTAGGGGGGCTGTTTTGACCAGGGGCTGTTTTGAGCACGGGCCGTTTTGACCAGAGGCCGTTTTGACTGTAATCCCTACCACAATGTATATTGTGACCATATTTTTTATTGGCCGGGTCTTAGCTATAATATCTCTATATCTCTTTATACTGCTGCACACCCTCACGGGTAATTTCGAGCAGGTATTTATTTCATATATACATGTACATACAATTCAAATACAATCGAGGTTCCCGGTAATTAGCCGGTACCCATTTACAGCTAGGTGGACTGAAGCAGTGTGGATAAAGTGTCTTGCTCAAGGACACAACGCACGCCTCCGGTGAGGCTCGAACCCACGACCGTAAGGTCAGCAGCAGTCCGACGCCTCAGACCGCTCGACCACGCGCTCCACTGTATAAGGATACAGATAATATAATAAAATACAGATGAAATAGTAAAAGCCATCCGTATAGCTGAGATTATCTTTAGAGAGATTTTACCTATGTGAGTTAGTATGTCTATGACCAAACCGTGTACGAAATAGTGTGGGTACGAATCGACCAGGTACAGATGTAATTGACGATACTGTTATTGACTCAACATTTGTCATTTGTCATTTGTAAAGTTTAAACATGCCTTCAACCTCAAGAACTATATCATGTAACCTAAAATGGCTAACATCAAGCTCTTTAACCTTAGCGATAAGCATTAGCAATAACCCATTAACGATAACTTTCGGACCCTTTAGCAATAGTGTATAACGGACCAAGCGTGTATTGGTATTGTTTGAAACACAAAGTAAATGAAAACAAACTACACATTTTTGCAAATGCTTATTCAACTTTTGAATTGCAAAAATATTTGTCATTTACATTGAAAAGGTCTATTACAAAAGAATTAACTAAAATTAGAATCAGTGCACCGGTAACTGGAATTACCGGAAACCTCTTATTTACCGAAAACCACCGAAATACCGGAAACCCCTGTAAATCACTATATAATGACATAAAAAAGTGTTTGTTGTGTGATAAATGGTTTGTTTACTATATTATGAGATATATATGCACTAATTACAAACTATTTGTTTGAAATAAAATGAGTTAGGATCCTCTTGGTTGGTGTTTAATTCCAAATTCAGAACGACTGTGAAATTTACCGGAAAATACTCGCAGTTAAGAATGGACAGTACTAATAGTCTGTTCCTCACAAATAATAGATAATAATATAGTATCTTAGGCATGGTATAATAATTATTATAATTACTATAATGATTAAATATTGTGTTTCAAATATGATGCTGTCTGGTGTAGATAGTGTTATTATTCCAGATTCCAGATTAGCGTGATTATTGTATATTACCGGAAAACACATTCGCTGACTCGATTTACCGGAAAACACCTTCGCTGACTCGATGTCCGTGATTTACCGGAAAACACGTCGGGAATATACCGAAAACCATTTTGAATAAAATTATGTTTGTAACGAGATGT
Source organism: Conchocele bisecta (assembly GCA_029237695.1). NCBI lineage: Eukaryota > Metazoa > Mollusca > Bivalvia > Lucinida > Thyasiridae > Conchocele > Conchocele bisecta. The sequence goes on from CM055279.1 coordinate 42,847,173, forward strand.
CTGACAGTGATTTACAGGAAAAACATATGTGTACAGTATATGTATGCAAGGCGTCGTAATCGGCCAATCAGACTCGTCAGGGGGATATACCAAAAAAAATATTTTTAATATACTAGATGTTTGTGTATGGCATTATATCGGTGATTTACCGGAAAACACGTGCAATGCATAAGGCATTTCACATGCATGCCAATTTTCACAATCTCTTAGTTATAAATGTTAATTAAATTTCACGATGATATCAATTATGTAATCCAATTAATTAATAATTTTTCACAAGCGTTTGACTCCGTATGGAGGATTGGTTTATGGCGTAAATTATTACATAGTAGCGTAAATGGTTCGTTTTTTAGAGTTGTTTACAACATGTATGATGACATTAAATCGTGCGTTTCCAGCAATAATGAAGTATCTCAACTTTTCCCAAGCTTTTGTGGAGTGAGACAAGGTGAAAATTTATCGCCAATACTGTTTGCTTTATTCTTGAATGATCTAGAAACGTTTCTAACTGCAAATAATAATGACGGTATTGAAATCCAATATAGAACTGAGGAATCTTTTATTCTTTTATTTTTATTAAACTACTAGTCCTGCTTTATGCTGACGATACTATTATTATTGCTGAGGATGCCAAGAGTTTTCAAAAATGTCTAAACGACTTCCAAGTGTATTGTGATACATGGAAACTAAAAGTAAATATAAGTAAGACGAAAGTAATCGTGTTTGGAACAACAAATAATAACAAATATGAATTTAAATTAGGTAATAAAACACTAGATATAGTTAATGAATACAAATATCTAGGTGTTTACTTTTCCAGGAGTGGTAGTTTTCTCAACTCACGTAAACACATAGTACAGCAAGCCAGGAAAGCCACACATTTGCTATATACACGTATAAATAATCTTGATCTGCCCATTGATTTGCAACTTAAACTTTTTGACCATACCGTGGTTCCAATACTAACATATACGGGTGTGAAGTTTGGGGCTTCGAAAATTTAACAACTTTAGAACGCATACATACTGAGTTCCTTCGAAGAATAACCAAAAGTCGCAAATCTACACCTTTATATATGTTGTATGCGGAGCTAGGCCGATATATCCAATATCCATTATAATAAAAACACGAATGATAGGATTTTGGAATAAAATCTTTAATGGTAACCAGAATAAACTATCATACATAATACTGGAGTACATGTCCCATTTAAATAACAGTAATTTCAAGTGGCTAACATGTATCAAGCAAATATTAAATGACACAGGATTTTACCAACCACTACGAAATGCAGTCAACAATACATGTGCAGTTAAAAACAAGTTAATCGACCAGTTTATACAAGGATGGCATTCCCAAACATCGGAGTCTAACAAGGGAAAACTATACACTTTGTTCAAGGATAACACAAACATAGAGCCATATTTTAGTATCTTACCGACATCGATGTGTTTAAACATGGTTCGTTATAGAACAGCTAACCATAAATTACCAATAGAAACAGGGAGATGGTCAGGTATAAACCACTCAGATCGTAAATGTAATTTATGTAATACAATAATACCTGGGAGATGAATTTCACTATATTTTAGTCTGTCCGTCTTTTGTAGAATCACGTAAGAAATTTCTAAAGAAATATTATTATATACGTCCAAATGTGATCAAATATAAAGAACTCTTTACCAGCAAGTCAGAACTAAGTTTAAAACGGCTAAGCCTATTTATTGCTGAAATTATGCTGTTTTTCAATACTGAGTAATGTCAAGTAGCATTATAAATTGTATATACATGTACATGCAATGTATCACTTATTACTTACCTTTAAACAGTATTCCAAAATTGAAACAAATGATATTGTATAGCCTGTTAGTCATTAGTATATGTAGGAATTATGTTGTGTCTGTATGCCGGTATCAAATTCATATCACTTGCTTGTTCACTTGTAACACTATCATGTACACTCCCCAAGTACATGTGACCTACCATGCCCTCACACACTTTCGCGTTTCGACCGCATGTGAGGGTGTGCCCCATGTCTCCTACCATTAACATAAAGAATCAGTACAACATTTGGGTTAGCTTGATTATAAAAATCAAGCGAACCGATCTTGAGAAACGTAAGCCAGTAAACTGTCTTGTGTATCTACACTGATCTGCCGTTTAATTCATGTTTTCCCGTACCATGCCACAAAGGTGTAATACATTTCTCCCAACAAACTCGCTCAAACACACAATCTCACCCTCACCCATAATCCATTACTTGCGAGAGACGTCTATGAGAACTTGGTACGTGCTCAGATAGTTGTATTTTAATTGCATGCTTATCGACCAGTATTGAGTATATACCAGCTTTGTCAACCACTATCATACATACATATTCTTATCAAATCGGTTGTTCACCATATTTATATGTATTCATGCCGTCCGTCTTGTTGTTGTTGACAATACAAGATATGCTTGTACATGTACCTTTATGCACTCATGTACCACTGCGTGGTCTGAGATTTTGCGAAATAAAGAGTATGTTCTGTTCTGTTCTGTTCTAATAGCATCGCCGACTAAAGGTGTAATTCCGTATATCAGTGTAGATTATGATCAGCTTGTGACCAGTGTAGATCATGATCATTGATCTACACTGTTCGCTAGCGTATGGAGTGCTATCAGCAGAAAGGGTGCATTTAAAATACAACAAATCACATATGGAATATAATTATTTTACAATACAATAATACAATTTAAACAACATATCCAGTCCCTAGCTATAATAAACAAACACGAATGGCATAGAACATTTTCTTCAGTACGTTATTTCAAACCCAAGATTCCCAGAGAAAATAGGCGATGTGTACATTGTGATCAAGTAGAAGATGAAGAACATTTTCTTCTCTTTTGTACAAAATACTCTACACTAAGATCAACTTTATTTAAAAAATTAAACGTGAACTGCCATGATCTGCGTCCTAATTCTACAACAGCATTTGAAATTTTATTGAAATTAATTAATCCAAAGACCGTGGAAGACACTATGCTTATCTGTAACTTTATTTCTGCAGCATTAGTGGTTAGGTAGTTTTGTACTTTCATAGATTAGATATCATATTTATATCTCATACATGTACATTCCACATATATGTATATATGTACCTTTTTTTTAGTTTAGCTTTATGGATTTGGTATCTGGTTTGTGTATGGAGGACACCTTTGTAATATTGGTTTTCCTGAATAAATATTATCTTATCTTATCTTATCTTACAAGGATACAAGGAGCAAGATCACACAACGGACTGCTCATAATTCGACTCTAACAATATTAAACAACATGCGTAATAAATAATAGAGTATAAACCTTTTGTATTAGTTACATGCAAATATAATCCAATTATATGTATGTATATTGCGTTTACTGGCTTCAAAAGCACGGAGAAATGAAATTGTTTACTTTCAAAACACAATCGTCTACAAATGGCCGCCTCCAGCGTACCGTGAAAGGTCGCGACCTCTGACCCTATGACGTCATAAAATCAAATCAAATCAAATGATTATTTATTGGTTTAAAACCTAATACAAAGGCTCGATACCAACTAACATATAGAAACAATTAAACAATCACATGGACACATACATTTTAGACATACAAAAACATAGATGTAACAAACAAAATAATAGCATTTTATGAGCGCCAGCCTTAGTGTCATATATCCTGCCGACCGCGTACTTTGCATTTGAATTAAAGCTAAATGTCTTGGTCATGACGCCAGTTTTCGGGGTAGTCAGAGTTTTCGGGGTATTCACATATTTTGTAATTTGTAGACATGTGTGCAGCCGCGATGTGCTTTACGTCACGTAATTAACATAAGCATGACATTACCTGTAGTAAGTTCTTAAAAAATGCCACCAAATCCAGTGTTTGGACCAAATAGTGGTAACTTTTGCCATTTATGTTATTTTGTTCACTAACGTACAGTGATTTTCGTCATTTTATGCGTCCGCCATTAATCTGCTCTTTGATATTGTTAAAATCATAATCAAGAGACAAATTTCAAGTATTCCTTCACTGTGCCTCATTCATCTGCGTGATGATCTTATAGCCAATGAAAACTCGGACGAATTAGCAAATTTATTGACACGTTAGGAACATACTCCGAAAACTCCAACCATAAGTCAATATTCAAGATGGCTGACTCATGTGTTGCTAAACGAGCTGACGCAAATTTTAATCTAACAACCATCTTATTTTGAAGGCAAGAAACATTGAAAGAAATGTTTATCATTCTATTGAACTAACAATTTAGCTCATATGTTATGTTTGATAAAAACCGCTAGTTGATGAACTTGTTAATACCCCGAAAACTAGACCCACCATCATATACAGTGTAAGAACAACATTATACTGTATCACAACTAGGAAATGCCAAGACGATGAATGTCGTTGAACACCTAATTCCTTTTATTACCTGCTTCTTGATTTCTATATGTATACATCGTATGAATTCCTTCTATACAAATTTTACTAATATCATATTCATTATTACTCATAATATAATAAAACTTATCATTGTCAGTCATTTCCTTGAAAGAGGGGACTATGTCTTGTATCTTATTAAATATATCATGTCTGATACAATTTAGTTTATCACATCTGACAACAAAATGCTTTTCTGTTTCAACCTCAAAATTACAAAGTGGGCAAATTCGTTCATTTACGGGAAGTTTTCTGAATCTACCCTCTTCTATAAACAGCTTACTGTTACTAATCCTAATTTTCACAAAAGTTGAAATAGCAGTTTTATCTAAGTTTGTCAACAGAAAGTTTTCCATCTTATACTTAACTTTAAAAGACTTGTATGTACGCAGCTTATTACCATTTACATTACCTGTATTTTCATTATCATGCAGTACTTTATTCCAAAATGTAACATATCTTTCCTGTAACTTTATTTGTATAGCATGAAGTAACTTAGATAATGAAACCGTATTTTGATTGACCCATACATGTTCAAATCCTATGTTGATAAAGAAAATTTTTAGTTCGACACAATAACTATTTGGTAATAACAAATGTTCAGCATATGCCAACCTATGCTCTTCATATGCTCTTCCGGTGCAGGTGTCCGGTTGGAAAACACCACAAATTGTGTCTGCATTATGTACCATTGCGTTCAGTGGTCACGATACATATTGTTTCCAACTTAAATGATTAGACAAACGATTGCCAACTTGGAAAATATAATTTGCTAGATTAAACAAATTAAACAATATGAAGTTTCAACTTGTTGGTTTTAATACTTTTTTAAAGTGGTAATGTCTATTTTTGGAGTAAGCTATAGATAATAGTAATAATAATGAAAAGATAACAGAATGTTACACTTCGAAAACCGAACTTGAAAAATATTAAAATACAAAAATAACACGAAAATGGGCAACTAGTGACCCCAGGAGGTACCCCAATTGTACCCCTTTAGGGGAATGTGAGTGACGCCATGAACCCCCGTCTATGTTGTCTAGTATATATATATGTCTCAATAATAGGAACACACCATTGAGTGGAGCAGTTCTCCCGAAGCACTTGTAAACAAATATGATTTATCCGGGTATGACAAAAATAACGCGAAAATGGGCAACTGGGACCCCAGGATCCCCATATGGACCACTTAAGGGGAATGTGACGGCATGAACCCCCGTCTAAGTTGTCTGGTATATACGTCTGAATAAAAGGAAAACACCATTGAGTGGGGCACTTCTCCCGAAGCACTTGTAAAAAGAGTATATTGTATCCGACTACGACACAAATAACTCGAAAATGTGCAACTGGTGACCCCAGGATCCCTATTGCGACCCCTTTAGGGGAATGTGACGGCATGAACCCCCGTCTATGTTGTCTAGTATACATATCTATCTCAACAATAGGAACACACGATTGAGTGGGGCACTTCTCCCGAAGCACTTGTAAAAAAATATGTTTATCCGGGTATGACAAAAATAACGCGAAAATGGGCAACTGGTGACCCCAGGATCCCCATATGGACCCCTTAAGGGGAATGTGACGGCATGAATCCCCATCTAAGTTGTCTAGTATATACGTCTGAATAATAGGAAAACATCATTGAGTGGGGCACTTCTCCCGAAGCACTTGTAAAAAATTATGTTTTATACGGGTAAGTCAAAAAGAACTCGAAAATGTGCAACTGGTGACCCCAGGACCCCTATCACGACCCCTTAAGGAGAATGTGACGGCATGAACCCGCGTGTATTGTGTCCAGTATACATGTATCAACAACAGGAACACACGATTGAGTGGGGCACTTCTCCCGAAGCACTTGTAAAAAAGTATGTTTTATCCGACTATGACACAAATAAGTTGACAATGGCCAACTGGTGACCCCAGGACTCCTATTGCGACCCCTTAAGAGGAATTTGACGACATGAACCCCCGTCTATGTTATCTAGTATACATGTCTCAACAATAGGAACACACGATTGAGTGGGGCACTTCTCCCGAAGCACTTGTAAAAAAGTATGTTTTATCCGATTATGACACAAATAAGTCGAAAATGGCCAACTGATGACACCAGGACCCCTATTGCGACCCCTTAATGGGAATGTGACGGCATAAACCCCCGTCTATGTTGTCTAGTATATATGTCTCAACAATAGGAACACACGATTGAGTGGGGTACTTCTCCCGAAGCACTTGCAAAAAGTATATTTTATCCGACTATGACACAAATAAGTCGAAAATGGCCAACTGGTGACCTCAGGACCACTATTGCGACCTCTTAAGGGGAATGTGACGGCATGAATCCCCGTCTATGTTGTCTATTATACAAGTCTCAACAATAGGAACACACGATTGAGTGGGGCACTTCTCCCGAAGCACTTGTACAAAAATATGTTTATCCGAGTATGACAAAAATAACGCGAAAATGGGCAACAGTTGACCCCATGATCACCCTTATAGACCCCTTAAGGGGAATGTGACGGCATGAACCGCCATCTATGTTGTCAAGTATAAACGTCAGAATAATAGGAACACACCATTGAGTGGGGCACTTCTCCCGAAGCACTTGTAAACAAATATGTTATATCCGGGTATGTAGGAAATACATCGAAAATGGGAAACTGGTGAACCAGGAGCCCCATTGCGACCCCTTAAGGGGAATGTGACGGCATGAACCACCGTCTATGTTGTCTAGTATATATTTTTGGATAATAGGAACAATCGATTGAGTGGGGCACTTCTCCCGAAGCGCTTGCAAAAAAAAAAGTTCATGCGGGTGTGATAAAAACAGCTTGAAAATGGGCAACTGGTGACCTCAGGACCCCTATTGCGACCACTTAATGGGAATGTGACGGCATGAACGCCCGTCTATGTTGTCTAGTATATATTACTGGATAATAGGAACACACGATTGAGTGGGGCACATCTCCCGAAGTACTTGTAAAAAATAAAGTTGTATGCGGGTATGGAAAAATAACACGAAAATGGGCAACTGGTGACATCAGTACTCCCATTGCGACCCCTTAAGGGGAATGTGACGGCATGAACCCCCGTCTATGTTGTCTAGTATATATTTTTGGATAATAGGAACAACCAATTGAGTGGGGAACTTCTCCCGAAGCGCTTGCAAAAAAAATAATATTTCATGCGGGTGTGATAAAATACAACTTTAAAATGGGCAACTGGTGATCTCAGGACCCCTATTGCGACCCCTTAATGGGAATGTGACGGCATAAACCCCCGTCTATGTTGTCTAGTATATATGTCTCAACAATAGGAACACACGATTGAGTGGGGCACTTCTCTCGAAGCACTTGTAAAAAGTATATTTTATCCGACTATGACACAAATAAGTCGAAAATGGCCAACTGGTGACCTCAGGACCACTATTGCGACCTCTTAAGGGGAATGTGACGGCATGAATCCCCGTCTATGTTGTCTAGTATACAAGTCTCAACAATAGGAACACACGATTGAGTGGGGGCACTTCTCCCGAAGCACTTGTAAAAAAATATGTTTATCCGAGTATGACAAAAATAACGCGAAAATGGGCAACAGTTGACCCCATGATCACCCTTATAGACCCCTTAAGGGGAATGTGACGGCATGAACCGCCATCTATGTTGTCAAGTATAGACGTCAGAATAATAGGAACACACCATTGAGTGGGGCACTTCTTCCGAAGCATTTGTAAACAAATATGTTATATCCGGGTATGTAGGAAATAAATCGAAAATGGGAAACTGGTGAACCAGGAGCCCCATTGTGACCCCTTAAGGGGAATGTGACGGCATGAACCACCGTCTATGTTGTCTAGTATATATTTTTGGATAATAGGAACAACCGATTGAGTGGGGCACTTCTCCCGAAGCGCTTGTTCATGCGGGTGTGATAAAAACAGCTTGAAAATGGGCAACTGGTGACCTCAGGACCCCTATTGCGACCACTTAATGGGAATGTGACGGCATGAACGCCCGTCTATGTTGTCTAGTATATATTACTGGATAATAGGAACACACGATTGAGTGGGGCACATCTCCCGAAGTACTTGTAAAAAATAAAGTTGTATGCGGGTATGGAAAAATAACACGAAAATGGGAAACTGGTGACATCAGGACCCCCATTGCGACCCCTTAAGGGGAATGTGACGGCATGAACCCCCGTCTATGTTGTCTAGTATATATTTTTGGATAATAGGAACAACCAATTGAGTGGGGAACTTCTCCCGAAGCGCTTGCAAAAAAATTAATATTTCATGCGGGTGTGATAAAAAACAACTTTAAAATGGGCAACTGGTGATCTCAGGATCCCTATTGCGACCACTTAATGGGAATGTGAAGGCATGAACGCCCGTCTATGTTGTCTAATATATATTACTGGATAATAGGAACACACGATTGAGTGGGGCACTTCTCCCGAAGTACTTGTAACAAAAAATGTGTATGCGGGTATGGAAAAATAACACGAAAATGGGCAACTGGTGACATCAGGACCCCCATTGCGACCCCTTAAGGGGAATGTGACGGCATGAACCACCGTCTATGTTTTCTAGTATATATTTATATCTGATTAATATGAACACACGATTGAGTGGGGCACTTCTCTCGAATACTTGTAAAAAAAAGAGTTTCATGCGGTATTTAAAAATAACACGAACATGGGCAACTGGTGACATCAGGACCCCCATTGCGACCCATTAAGGGGAATGTGACGGCATGAACCCCCGTCTATATTTTCTAGTATACATATCTGATTAATATGAACTCTTGATCAAGTGGGGCACTTCTCCCGAAGCATTTATACAAAAATATGTTTTATCCGGGTATGACAAAATAACTCGAAAATGGGCAACTGGTGACCCCCAGGACCCCATTACGACCCCTTAAGGGGAATGTGACGGCATGAACGCCCGTCTTTGTTGTCTAGTATATATGTCTGAATAATAGGAGCACACGATTGAATGGAGAACTTCTCCAGAAGCACTTGTAAACAAATATGTTTTATGTGGGTATGACAAATCAAATATGTCGGCGACACAGAGGAGGACGGCCCGCCGGTACACTATGTGACATGTCGTATATGTCGGCAACACGGAAAGAGTACGGCCCGCCGGCACACTATGTGACATGTTGTATATGTCGGCAACACGGAAAGAGTACGGCCCGCCGGCACATTATGTGACATGTCGTATATGTCGGCAACACGGAAAGAGTACGGACCGCCGGCACACTATGTGACATGTTGTATATGTCGGCAACACGGAAAGAGTACGGCCCGCCGGCACACTATGTGACATGTTGTATATGTCGGCAACACGGAAAGAGTACGGCCCGCCGGTACACTATGTGACATGTCGTATATGTCCGCGACACGGGATGGGGGGGGGGTACAGTACGTCGGTACGCTATGTGACATGTCGTATATGACGGCAACACGGGGTGTGGGGGTGGTACAGTACGTCGGTACACTAGATGACATGTTGTATATGTCGGCAACACGGAAAGAGTACGGTCCGCCGGTACACTAAGTGACATGTCGTATATGTCCGCGACACGGGGTGGGGGGGGGTACAGTACGTCGGTACACTATGTGACATATTGTATATGTCCGCGACACGGGGTGTGGGGGGGGAGGTACAGTACGCCGGCACACTATGTGACATGTTGTATATGTCGGCAACACGGAAAGAGTACGGCCCGCCGGCACACTATGTGACATGTTGTATATGTCCGCGACACGGGGCGGTACAGTACGTCGGTACACTATGTGACATGTTGTATATGTCCGCGACACGGGGCGGAGGGGTGGGGGGGGGGGGGAGGTACAGTACGCCGGCACACTATGTGACATGTTGTATATGTCGGCAACACGGAAAGAGTACGGCCCGCCGGCACACTATGTGACATGTTGTATATGTCCGCGACACGGGGCGGGGCGGGGGGGGTACAGTACGTCGGTACGCTATGTGACATGTTGTATATGTCGGCAACACTGAAAGAGTACGGCCCGCCGGTACACTATGTGACATGTCGTATATGTCGGCAACACGGAAAGAGTACGTCCCGCCGGTACACTATATATGTGACCTGTTGTATATGTCGGCAACACGGAAAGAGTACTGCCCGCCGGTACACTATGTGACATGTTGTATATGTCGGCAACACGGAAAGAGTACGGTCCGCCGGTACACTATGTGACATGTTGTATATGTCGGCAACACGGAAAGAGTACGGTCCGCCGGTACACTATGTGACATGTTGGATATGTCGGCAACACGGAAAGAGTACGGCCCGCCGGTACACTATGTGACATGTTGTATATGTTGGCAACACGGAAAGAGTACGGCCCGCCGGCACACTATGTGACATGTTGTATATGTCGGCAACACGGAAAGAGAACGGCCCGTCGGCACACTATGTGACATGTTGTATATGTCGGCAACACGGAAAGAGTACGGCCCGCCGGTACACTATATGACATGTTGTATATGTCGGCAACACGGAAAGAGTACGGCCCGCCGGTACACTATATGACATGTTGTATATATCGGCAACACGGGTGGGGGGGGGGGTACAGTACGTCGGTACACTATGTGACAATGTTGTATATGTCGGCAACACGGGTGGGGGGGGTACAGTACGTCGGTACACTATGTGACATGTCGTGTTATATGTCCGCGACACGTGGGGTGGGGGGGGGTACAGCATGTCGGTACACTATGTGACATGTTGTATATGTCGGCAACAACGGGGTGGGGGGGTACAGTACGTCGGTACACTATGTGACATGTCGTATATGTCCGCGACACGGGGTGGGGTGGGGGGGGGGGGTACAGTCGTCGGTACACTATGTGACATGTTGTATATGTCGGCAACACGGAAAGAGTACGGCCCGCCGGTACACTATGTGCATTATCGTATATGTCCGCGACTCGGGGGTGTGGGGGGGGGGGGGGGGGGAGTGGGGGGGGGGGGTTACAGTACGTCGGTACACTATGTGACATGTTGTATATGTCGGCAACACGGAAAGAGTACGGTCCGTCGGTACACTATGTGACATGTTGTATATGTCCGCGACACGGGGTGTGGAGGGGGGGGGGTACAGTACGTCGGTACACTATGTGACATGTTGTATTTGTCGGCAACACGGAAAGAGTACGGTCCGTCGGTACACTATGTACTATGTGACATGTTGTATATGTCCGCGACACGGGGTGGGGGGGGGGGGTTAGGGGTACAGTACGTCGGTACACTTGTTGACATGTTGTTTTATATGTCGGCAACACGGAAAGAGTACGGTCCGTCGGTACACTAGGTTACATGTTGTATATGTCCGCGACACGGGGTGGGGGTGGGGGGGTACAGTACGTCGGTACACTATGTGACATGTTGTATATGTCGGTAACACGGAAAGAGTACGGTCCGTCGGTACACTATGTGACATGTTGTATATGTCCGCGACACTGGGTGGGGTGGGGGGGGGGGGGGTGGGGTACAGTACGCCGGTACACTAATGTGACATGTTGTATATGTCGGTAACACGGAAAGAGTACGGTCCGTCGGTACACTATGTGACATGTTGTATATGTCCGCGACACTGGGTGGGGGGGGGGGGGGGTGGGGTACAGTACGCCGGTACACTATGTGACTGTTGTATATGTCGGCAACACGGAAAGAGTACGGTCCGTCGGTACACTATGTGACATGTTGTATATGTCCGCGACACGGGTGGGGGGGGGGGGTACAGTACGTCGGTACGCAATGTGACATGTTGTATATGTCGGCAACACGGAAAGAGTACAGTCCGCCGGTACACTATGTGACATGTTGTATATGTCCGCGACACGGGGTGGGTGGGTGGGGGGGGGGGGGCGGGGGGTACAGTACGTCGGTACACAATGTGACATGTTGTATATGTCGGCAACACGGAAAGAGTACGGTCCGCCGGTACACTATGTGACATGTCGTATAGTCGGCAACACGGGGTAGGGGGGTGGGGGGTACAGTACGTCGGTACACTATGTGACATGTTGTATATGTCCGCGACACGGGTGGGGGGGGGGGTACAGTACGTCGGTACACTATGTGACATGTTGTATATGTCGGCAACACGGAAAGAGTACGGTCCGCCGGAACACTATGTGACATGTCGTATATGTCGGCAACACGGGGTGGGGGGTGTACAGTACGTCGGTACACTATGTGACATGTTGTATATGTCCGCGACACGGTGAGGTGGGGGGGGGTACAGTACGTCGGTACACTATGTGACTGTTGTATATGTCGGCAACACGGAAAGAGTACGGTCCGTCGGTACACTATGTGACATGTTGTATATGTCCGCGACACTGGGTGGGGGGGGGGGTGGGGGGGGTACAGTACGCCGGTACACTATGTGACATGTTGTATATGTCCGCGACACGGAAAGAGTACGGTCCGCCGGTACACTATGTGCCATGTTGTATATGTCCGCGACACGGGGTGGGGTGGGTGGGGGTACAGTACGTCGGTACGCTATGTGATATATTGTATATGTCAGCGATACGGGAGGAGTACGGTATGTTCTTACACTACGTTATATGTTGTAAATGACGTGGACACGGGATAAGTATGGCCTGCCTATACACTATCTGACATGTTGTATAGGTCGGGGACACAGGTGTGGAGGGGAAAGTGCGGCCCATCGGTACACTGTGTGACTTCGCCCGCCGGTACACTATGTGACTTGGCCAGCCAGTACACTATGTGACACGTGGTACATATCGAGTGCGGTGCGCCGGTACACTATGTGACATGTTGTACATGTCCGCGACACGGGAGGAGTACGGTACGTCGGTACTCTATGTGATATATTGTATATGTCGGCGATATGGGAGGAGTACGGTACGTTGGTACACTACGGTATATGTTGTAAATGACAGGGACACGGGATAAGTATGGTCTGCCTACAGCCTGCGGGCACATTATGTGACATGCTGTATAGGTCGGCGACACGGGAGGAGTACAGCCAGCGGGCACACTATGTGACATGTTGTATATGTCTGCGACACGGGAGGAGTACAGCCCGCGGGAACACTATGTGACATGTTGTACAAGGTCGATATCACACTATGGCAAAGTGTTGCTACAAACATTTGCAATGGTCATTGGCTACCAGAAATTTGCTGCTTTTGCAAAAGAATGGGATTTCCTTAATGTCACGTACTCTATGTAGCCAAGGTCCAGTGGTCGCAATAGGGGTCCTCAGGTCACCAGTTGCCCATTTTCGAGTTATTTTTCCATAGACGAATGAACATTTTGTTTACAAGTACTTCGGGAGAAGTGCCCCACTCAAGTGCCCCACTCAATCGTGTGTTCCTATTATCCAGATATATATACTAGACAACTTAGACGGTCGTTCATGTCGTCACATTCCCCTTAAGAGGTCGCAATGAAGGTCCTGGGGTCACCAGTTGCCCATTTTCGAGTTATTTTTCTCATACCCGGATACAACATATTATTTTACAAGCGCTTCCGGAGAAGTGCCCCACTCATTCTTGTGTTCCTATTATTCAGACATATATACTAGAAAACATAGAGGGGGTTCATGCCGTCACATTCACCTTAAGGGGTCGCAATGGGGGTCCTGGGGTCACCAGTTGCCCATTTTCGAGTTATTTGTGTCATAGCCGGATAAAATATACTTTTTTACAAACGCTTCGGGAGAATTGCCCCACTCAAAGGTGTGTTCCTGTTATTGAGACATATATACTAGACAACATAGACGGGGGTTCATGTCGTCACATTTCCTTTAAGGGGTCGCAATAGCGGTCCTGTGGTCACCAGTTGCCCATTTTCGAGTTATTTGTGTCATAGCCGGATAAAACATACTTCTTTACAAGTGCTTCGGGAGAAGTGCTCCACTCAAGCGTGTGTTCCTATTGTTGAGAAATATCTATTAGACAACATAGACGGGGGTTCATGTCGTCACATTTCCCTTAAGGGGTCGCAATAGCGGTCCTGTGGTCACCAGTTGCCCATTTTTTCATTTTTGAGTATTATTTTTGTCATCACCCGGATAAACGTATTTTTTACAAGTGCTTCGGGAGAAGTGTCCCACTCAATCGTGTGGTCACTATTGTTGAGACATGTATACTAGACAATATAGACGGGGGTTCGTGCCGTCACATTCCCCTTAAGGGGTCGCAATAGGGGCCCTGGGGTCACAAGTTGCCCATTTTCGAGTTATTTGTGTCATAGCCGGATAAAACATACTTTTTTACAAATGCTTCGGGAGAAGTGCCCCACTCAATCGTGGGTTCCTATTGTTGAGACATGTATACTAGACAACATAGACGGGGGTTCATGCCGTCACATTCCCCTTAAGGGGTCGCAATAGGAGTCCTGGGGTCACCAGTTGTCCATTTTCGAGTTATTTTTTACTTACCCGTATAAACATACTGTTTTACTTTACAATTGCTTCGGGAGAAAGAATAAGCTTCGGGAGAAAGAATAAGCTGTTATTGTGACACAAAAAAACACAATATGTGTCTCAGCCAGGATACAGAAAGCATACGAGACAGATGAAGTAGTAAAAGTGGTCCCGTGTCATTTCGCCAATAATCCCGTTCGCACCCCGGGTCGTTTTGCCCATATTCCCGTTCGCCCCGGGTCATTTCGCCCCTACATATATAATGTATAGAAATATTGTAATACATTAACAAATATAATTCAGTGACAAAGAAATATGTAGGTAACACATTAGTAGTACTCAGATACAATATATCCTGTCACGTTAGCCACGATTTCATATAAGTATAAATTATAATATGAAATCGTGTTACCAGCTGGCACCACGTGGAGGTGTGACATGTATGATGCACATAAAATAAGCATAAACTTATCATACATATTGTATTATATAATATTTTATGAGCATCATATAAGCCAGCCAAAAAATATTGGCCCTGAAAAGGGCCTTTGAAGATCCGATTGGAAAAATAATACCATACAGCAGACGATTCTCACTGCGACGGCGCGGCGGTGGCGGGTACCGTAGGACGGTAAAGATGGGAGCATCGGCGGAGAAAGGACGTGGTTGAGATGGAGTTGTCCATGTACTGGATCCATGCCTCCTGTAGTCTCGCGTCAAGCCGTGACGAGCCTGTCCGTATGTCTCGCTGAAGGTCATCCGCCATGACGTTCGCCTCTACAAGTTCCGCCTCCCGTCGTAGTAGTGGCACCAGTCTGTATATCCCCAGTCCAGCCTGGCCTGCACGGTGATTCATCCGGTAGTGCCAGCCTGCAACAGTTGTTATGAATAGATACAATAAAGGATATTTGTGTTTGTGAATTAAAAGTTGTGCTATATATAGGATATTGTTGTGACATAGTTGTTCCATAAAGGATATTTTGTGTTTGTGACTTACAAGTTGTGGTATTTGTATAATTTATATTGTTGTTACATAGTTGTTAAAGATTTACACTTGTTGATAGTGTCTCTTATCTTCCACGTCGTTGTTCGTCCGGACATGAAGCTGGAAGACTGACCAGGACGCCGGTGGGAACTGGTTGCTGACGATCCATTGGCGTTCAATGTAATCCACCAGCTTCTATAGCGGCTCGGTGTTGACGCGTATCTTCAGGGCGGCGAAGGTCGGAGTGATGTGGGTCGCCGGCAGGAACGGGAGGGCCAACAGCTGACTGAAATATTGATTAGCAGATTGTTAGTGAGGTTCCATTGTACATACTAATGGTGTTTTCTTTACATGTTTTATACTAGTTGCTAGAACCTCTAAAAACGGGCCATCATAAGGGTGACGTTACTCGACGTAGTATATATTATAATGCGTGTTACATTGTGCACATATTTAACGAGAACAATATTGATCGTGGCAACCTCACTAAAATGGTCCACTGCATACTGGCATACTAATTCAATGGTTAATGGTTTGAACCCACAACCTCCGGATTGGAAGTCAGGTGTTGTAACCCCGTGTTACATTGTGCACAGATTTAACGAGAACAATATTGATCGTGGGAACCTCACTAAAATGGTCCATTGCATACTGGCATACTAATTCAAGTTACCTGATGAACTGGTGCGTCGTCTTTCGCTCCCGGTAAGTTGGGACCAGACCATACTCCTGCACGTGCCGCCACACTGCTTGCGTCCAATGGAACACGCAACCATTCGTCGCCGTGACGTCAGGAAAGACGTCGGAAATCGCATGCCAAGCAGCTGCAAAACATGACCATATGATTTGCCATCATGATGATACAGTTAATTCTCAAATTAAACAGATATTATACCACAATGGAGCGAACAGACAACCTATGTATTTATTTCAACATACCTTTCTCGAAATTCAGAACAAACGCTTCTACGGCGACGTCCGGACGGGAATCCTTCAACGATTGGAACACCTAATGATAAACAATGTAACTATAACAGTATTAAATGTAATGTAATGAGATATGGAACAAAAAAACCTCTGTTATCGCGTCTTCGTTTAATGAGTTATGTTATTTTTAAACTTTCAACGCCATGTACAGACAACGTGAATATCTGTGTATGATAAGTGACATGAATTTATTATTTGTACGGGTTTATTTGTACACCGTGAAGAGAACACCCGTGAACATCTGTTAATAAGTTATTACTGATAGGACGACTGATTGACTGATAACACGTTAAGATTTTACTAATTACCTTCACGTAATCCGCCTTCTGTCGACGTGACATCAATACGAAAGCCAGCGGGAACTGCTTCCGCACACCGTCTATCTGCACGAAAGCGTGGACGGACGCCAGCTGAGTGAAGGGGTCACCGACGATCTGTTCAATTAATTCACGTAATGACATAATGGGCACAACATAGTTCAGGTAACAAATACATATAAACGTCGACCACACATATATGTCGAATAGTGAAGATCCTGATCAGACAGTTACTGTGCGGATGCACAGTCTGATCTGGTCGCAAAACTAATGAATATGTAACTGTATTATTATTATTATTGCTTTTTATTACCGTGGCAGAGACCGTGTATTATTATTATTATTATTGCTTTTTATTAGTTTACCGAAATCTTCAGAGTTCAGGTAAAAATACATATATTTGTTGTATATGACATGTACCTTAAACGTCCCGTCGATGAACCAACGCTTGTCTGAGTAGCCCCAGCTGAAACTGCGTCGCAAACACGAGGTGTCGCTGTCCGTCTTCCTGGATGTCGGCGACCAGGAACTCGTCCGCATGGATGAAGTCGACGTTCAGCTGAAATTGTCCGTTACAGGGTCGCTAATTGGAATGTTTTTTTAATACTCAGGTGTCGGATAAAGCAGTTTTCACTGTATATTAAATATTAATTTATTATGAAAATCACTATTATTACACGTTATTACACGTTAGCTTTATTGTATTGGCATTTATGTTCTTAACTGTATAATACATACTTAATTGCTTAGATGTTACCTGAAAGTCCAGCGACGTCGGCTCCGTCGGTCGCATACTGGATCGAAACCGGTTGACGGCTCTCTTCACCAGCGCAGTCTTCGGCTTCAGGAATCGGACGGTAGGTGCGATGTCCGTGAGCTGGACCTCCTCGACGATGTCAGTGGCGGGCCGAAACAGCTGCTGTTTGGCGATGGACTTCGACTGTCAAACATAATTGAGACACGACATGTGCGGCATTATGATTATATAATACATGAACAATGCCACTTGCGTTGAGAAATGGGGGTTATGGGAGTTGTGATCAGCGTGATATATTGCTTGTTTTACCGGTGTTTCATTGATGGAATGGCGAATAGTGAAGATCCTGATCAGACAGTTACTGTGCACAGTCTGATCTGGTCGCAAAACTAATGAATATATAACTGTATTATTATTATTATTATTGCTTTTTATTACCGTGGCAGAGACCGAAATCTTCAGAGGAAGTCGCAGGTCGCCGGGATGACAATGCACCTGTGGACCGGGGCCGAAGGTGTTGCCGACCTGCCGAACAGTAGCATAGCACCGCATCGTCTTGGACCGCACACTACACGACCAAGTAGTAGATGACTGGTACGGTGTCCTACGTCAAACGAGGCGGCAAGATCGATCGATACGTCCTCGTCGTCGGGTAGCGCAGTCGGGTCAATCACGGAGCCAGTGACGAAGCCTGTCGGCCAACCGTCGTTGTCGGGCTGCGCCGTCGACTCAAGTATTGGCAGAGCAATGTCGATCTAAAAGTCATACACAAATAGTTATATTTACTTACTTATATTTACTTACCTTAATTGAATACTGCCGCTGCAACATAAACATGTGTAAACATACAATGGAACCGGACTGCAACAATTTATTTCATGTATATTTAATTTCGTTTAATTGTGATTTACCTCAATATCCATCAGCTCCAGCTCCATCGAAGTCCGCACTTGTGCGACAATGGACTCGTGCTGAAAATAGCAAAGAAATTATGCACTATCACATATATTAATGATTTCAAATTATATGCAATAATACACCGTGAAGAGAACACCCGTAATTGCAAAATGTTTAATTTGTATTACAGTCAGAATTCGTTACAGCGGCACACGTTATAGCGGCATATTCGCCTACCGGCACAATAAGCCGCCAAACCAATCGGCATGCTCTTTAATCTGCTCGATATACCGGCAAATTCAGCTTCCGGCACCGGCAGGGAATTCCCGCAAACGAATACACAGTTTAAGTCTTATTTAATGTGCGTTATAACGGCGCCGGTACCCGGCGTCGCTGGTACCAGCGCTGTGACCCAGCTCTGTTACAGTCAAAATAACTATTCATGCGCACATCACAATATACTAAATGTGCACATGTATCCGCGCCGTGGAAGTGTAATAAATAGGATATTCCATCTTACATGTTTGATGTGATGCATTTTTATTTTATACACGTACGTACCTCGTCAAAACGGACAGATGGCTCCAAGACGGGCGGCTCGTTGAATTCCATGTTCATCTGTATTCAAAAATTTCTAATTATATCCCCCCACCCCCCCCAAACTAATCATAAATTATTCATTACAGTCACAACAAAAAAGTGTATTATTTCCGCTATTCAATATGTACTTTATACACGAAAAATTGTATCTCAAATTAGTTCCAACGTTAGCTTACCTCGAATGTTTC
This sequence comes from Conchocele bisecta, assembly GCA_029237695.1. Lineage (NCBI taxonomy): Eukaryota > Metazoa > Mollusca > Bivalvia > Lucinida > Thyasiridae > Conchocele > Conchocele bisecta. The sequence continues at coordinate 42,866,812 of CM055279.1, forward strand.
ATCATCACGAATAGACGGTAAAAGGACGGGTGGCTCGTTGAATTCAGTGTCGTCGTCGTCGCTGTACAGGATAGTAGACGGCTCTTCATGTTCCTACATCAACAATGCATGTATTTACTGTATACATAGGTTATATCATTTTGATTTATTGATTGACACTCTGATTAATTGACCGATTAACTGACCGACTATACTTCAATTTAACTGTCGAGATGGGCACCGTATGGATAGTGGGAACCTCACTAAAATGGTACACTGTTCTGCTTAATGTTACCCATAAAGAACTGTTTACCTGTCGAGTTGGGCACTTCAATTTACCCGTCGAGGAGTTGGACACCGTATGGATAGTGGGAACCTCAATAAAATGGTACACTGTTCTGTTTATTGCTACCCATAAAGAACCGTTTACCTGTCGAGTTGGGCACCGTACACAAGTGTACGGGATATGTCTCTTGTCAGCGATGGCGCTCATATACGTCTGGATAGCGATTCCTGAAATAAAATAACATGGATTAACATTTTGATTTGTCCGATTAAGTCATGGTTGATACGCATGAAATACAAATAAACATAGCCGATTGATTGGGTAAAAAATAGTGTATCTGGTGGGCAGTCTAAATCCCGGTCGGATTGTACAAAACTGAACCTTGTATTGTATTGTAGTGATAACTGAATCATGGACTAAATTATGTGTCTGGCATGCATGAATGCAAGCTTAATTGAGACACGTACATCATGTGATTTTGTACCTTCGGACATCTGTGTAACTTCACAAAATACAAGTTTTACAATATTGTTTCGTAATACAATTCAAAAGTTGACAATAATATCAGATTACGTTATTTGACGTTTTGGTCAACTTCAGACGTCATTTACGGAAAATATCATAAATTTTGTACTCACCGACATACTTACCTGTACCACATGTGCGATGGGTCCACCCGTGGCAGCCGTCACACTCGATACCGTGCTGGCGAGGACGTACGGAAGAAGAGCAGACAATGCAGACGATGTCCATAAATTCTAAGTAGGATAGTATTTTTTAAGAAATATGTAATTTGCTATCTATCTATCTATCATACGCTCATAGAGAGAAGTGTGCTGCAATCAGATTTTGGAGTACTATTTATTGGTGATTTTGTTTGCCAATTACTTTCTAATTGCATGTTAGTTGTCTGTCACTTCACACCAGTGAAGGTAATCCTTACTAATATAGCTTAATTGGGGCGGCGATATTCTTTCACATGATAATGAAGCCAGAAAATAGGGCGGCGATATTCTTTCATATCAAACTGAAGCCATCAAGGGATTAACGCCTTCATGCTAATTTCTTACCAGTGTGGTAAACAGTGTAGTTCCTGCTCAATACAACAACGACCAGTAACGGTCACTTTATGTTGTGTATGGTGGGCCAAGGGGCAGGTTGTGGTTCAATAAAAGAACACTAAGAAAGCAGGGGTTCTAAATTATGGTTCTAAATTATGGTGGTGCTAGATAAAGTGTTGTTAGAGAACGTGGTGTTAGAAAGTGGTCCCAAACAGTTTACGAGTTTGCCACACGTATGCACCATTAGTAATCGCCATTAGAAATCGCATCCAAGTATTCTTATTATATTAGGCTGTGGTGTGGTAGCGGTGGTACGGTGGCACTTGACGAACCCTGGTAACACCGACCGCCGGGTGCCACTGGTCCCGCGTATTACCACCACAACAGGCGAATTCTGATAGGCTTTTTGTTATCATATTCGAACTCGCTGGAATAAAACTCCGGGTCAGTACAATATATCATCGCTAGGTTATACTCGTGCTCAACTGAATGCTGCTCTCATCTGCCTGCTTCTGGCCCCGGCTTGCTGAGGCACAGCCGGCCTGTTGCAGCTCGGTGAACGAGTGTCACATGTCTTTACCGATTATATAGCACCAACTTGTGTGTCAAGTGCCGCCAGGGGTGGATTGGTTCTACCTGGGACATGTTTTGCTCTGCATCACCGGTGCCAGGTTCTACCCAGTTACCCCCTCTCTTCTTCCCGCCTCCCGTGCACCGGGACACTGCGCGGAATTACAGGACCGTATTGGACCTAAGCAGTGTCCCATTTCGGCACACATTTATACACATCTGTCCGCCCTGCACATACATATATCACATAAAACACTTCAAAATTCGGCTTTTATGGACTTGTATGTCCGGGTATGGAAGGTCATGGAGCCAATTCCCACCCTTAAATATAAGACATGCAGGGGTTTAATAAAATAACAAATATCCTCATGCCACTAAACTCATTTGTCTTAGAAAATACATGTTCGCAATTTTATTTCAGACGTCATTTACGGAAAATATCATAAAATTTGTACTCACCGACATACTTACCGATCATATAATATCCATAAATTATACATGGAAATATACAGTGAAATATCTCCAAGCTATTCTCTAAATACTATATAAAAACAAATATATATATATAAACTCGATTTTCTCTGGATTTGTCTACATCCTTGGAGCGAAGAACCGTGTGCATCTGAAATAAGAAACATGTCGCTAGAAATTTTAACATTAATACTATCAATGACTAATTAATACACATCATACTATCATGTATTATCATATTATATATAGAATTCGCCTACTATATAATAATGTACATATTTCCCGTTTTCAATTCACCTTCTCATTATATCATACTATATATATTTTCCGTTTTCAAATAGGGGCGAAACGACCCGACCTGACCATACATATATCACATTTTCGACCAGGGCGAAACGTGTTTCACCCGGGGCGAACAGGTAACATGGGCGAAACGACCCGACACAAGTAAAAGTCTTATCCGTATGGCCAAGATTATCTAAGCTACATTCAACTTGACTTGAAATCATGTCATTCATGACCTGCTTAAAACACATGGCCACTAAAATAAGTTCATTGTATTCAACTTTCAAGTCAATACGCATGCATTCACATTGTAAATCTTTAATGTGGGTTCAAGTGGGTGGGGTAATATTTAGTGTTGCGATGTTACCTGTGTCTTAAACTGCTTCACAACAGGATTCCAGACAATAATCTGATTAAAAATGCTTTAACTTATTTATTAACTGATTGAATATAATCCTATCTATCTATCTATATCTATCTATCTATCTATCTATATATCTATATTCTATCTATCTATCTATCTATCTATCTATCTATCTATCTATCTATCTATCTATCTATCTATCTATCTATCTATCTATCTATCTATCTATCTATCTATCTATCTATCTATCTATCTATCTATCTATCTATCTATCTATATCTATCTATCTATCTATCTATCTATCTATCTATCTATCTATCTATCTATCTTATCTATCTATCTATCTATCTATCGAAACTGCTTGCACGCCCCTTGCGAGTATTATGAGCAGGATTGTATTCCTTTATTATATATATATACATGTACATACAATGTCAAATACAATTTCAAATACAATCGATGTTCCCGGTAATTAGCCGGTACCCATTTACAGCTGGGTGAACTGAAGCAGTGTGGATAAAGTGTCTTGCTCAAGGACACAACGCAACACATTCTAACGGCGACCTTGGACTGAGCAGGTCGTGTTTTTATCGGTCGGTAATTATCTCAAGGTTACCGGCGGCGGCCATCTTAACTATTGGAAATTAACTCGAATTTCCATTGTGTTATTCTTATTCGCTGGATTGTGGCAGCCTGGATATGTGCTAAGGTAAGTCGGGGCTGGGTGGGCTCGGTGTGGGTGGTATTCTTTTGAGCACGAGCTATATTTATGAAGTCAGTCGCCTGTTGTTATCTCTGCCGAGATGGTGAGAAAAGATCATATTCTTATTATTATTACTATTCTTCTTCTGCGTTGAAGCATTGCTTCAGGTTTACATGGAGAAATTTATGTAGAACCGTTAGGAAAGAATGGTGGGACCAGTGCGTTTTCAAACAGATTATTAGTTTGCCACTGGTCTGGGGAACCGATTTCTTTCCATCCGCAGTTACTTTGGTGGTGCTAGATAAAGTGTTGTTAGAGAACGTCGTGTTAGAAAGTGGTCCCAAACAGATTACGAGTTTGCCACAAGTATGCACCATTAGTAATCGCATCCAAGTATTCTTATTATATTAGGCTGTGGTGTGGTAGCGGTGGTACGGTGGCACTTGGCGGACCCTGGTAACACGGACCGCCGGGTGCCACTGATCCCGCGTATTACCACCGCAACAGGCGACGTCTGATAGGCTTTTTTTATCATATTCGAACTCGCTGGAATAAAACTCCGGGTCAGTATAATATATCATCGCTAGGTTATACTCGTGCTCAACTGAATTATGCTCTCATCTGCCTGCTTCCTGCCCCGGCTTGCTGAGGCACAGCCGGGCTGTTGCAGCTCGGTGAATGAGTGGCACATGTCCTTACCGATTATATGGCACCAACTTGTGTGTCAAGTGCCGCCAGGGGTGGATTGGTTCTACCTGGGACCCGTTTTGCTCTGCATCACCGGTGCCAGGTTTTACCCAGTTACCCCCTCTCTTCTTCCCGCCTCACGTGCACCGGGACACTGCGCGGAATTACAGGACCGTATTGGACCTAAGCAGTGTCCCATTTCGGCACACATTTATACACATCTGTCCGCCCTGCACATACATATATCACATAAAACAATTCAAAATTCGGCTTTTATGGACTTATATGTCCGGGTATGGAAGGTCACACCCTTAAATATAAGATATAAGACACAACGCAACGCCTCGGGTGAGGCTCGAACCCACGACCTTTGGATCAGCAGTTGGACGCTCTATAACCATCACAGCCACTGCGCTCCTCAGTTAAACATTTATTTAGCTATAGTTGGACATATTTGAGATAGGTTCTGATAGTTCGTGCCACCATGCAGTATGCCACAGGTCATAATTTACAGGCCGATTTCGGGGCGAACAGGCCGATTTCGGGGCGAACAGCGTCGGAATGACTTGGAACCTCATAAAATAAAAATATTATCTAAATTTATGAATAGTAAATGCTTAATAAAATATTAAAGTACCTATTTCTGTGTAATTCTGTGTAAAACTTACATAGTGAAAATCCTTTTAATACACCGATTTATGCAGAATATTCAGTTCGCAATAATCATCATTGGTTGGCGAAGGCAAATTGAATGAATAAAGCCGAGTAATCCGTACTACCGGAAAGAAACACGCTGAGGTACTCCGAAACTATCGTCGACTAGTTTGATTTCAGTCCAGAGTAAATCAAAAGGATTATAGTCAAAACGGCCCCTGGTCAAAACGGCCAGGATTTGGTCAAAACGGCCCACCTAAATTGGTCAAAACGGCCCCCCCGTCCAAAATAAATGGTCAAAACGGCCCATATTTGGTCAAAACGGTTCCCCACCCCACCCCCCCCCCCCCTCCCCAAAAAAAATAAAAAAAAAAAAAATTAAAATCAGGTATAATGTTTATTTATTTATTTTTTTGTAGAGTTTTTGATAGTGTTAGCTTACATACTGTAGTATAATGAATAATTTAATAAAACAACACAAAACTTGTGTTATATTACAGTATTTAATCCGTATTCGTTACAAAATATTTTCATATTTTTTGTGAAAATTGTTACGCGATGTCAAGAGCATGATGGTCAATTATTTTCTATTTGATTGCATAGCAGTATTAATCCAATTATCGATGGGTGGGGTAGTTTTTCCTCTAAAGTGTTTGAACTACTAATTGGTAAATAATAATAATAGAAAACAAATAGTTACTCATTTACATTCATATCAATGCTTGGAGGTGATGCGTATAGTTTTCGTCATTCCGTCCGTTCGTCTGTTTGTCCGTTCGTCCGCCCGTACGATTTGCGTATAATTTCAGGCCATTCTTCGCGGACTGGAGGGTGAACAGTGTGTAGCAGAAGTCGTCTGCGACTTCGAGATTGCCCTTTGTTCATTCACTGGAACCAGGCGGAGCCATCTTGTACATAACCACTTGATGATGCTATAGATATATGGGAATTTGCACACACAGTCTGATCAGGATCTACACTGTTTCCCATCTCGTACATAGCCGCTTCTTGATGTTATATAGCTATATGGGAAATTGCACTGACAGTCTGATCTGGATCTACACTGTTTCCCATCTTATACATAGTCACTTGCTGATGCTATAGATATATTGTAATATGCACACAGTCTGATCAGGATATACACTGTTTCCCATCTTGAACATAACCACTTGTTGAGGCCATAGATCTAGAGGGAAAACTTGCATTCACAGTCTGATTAGGGTATACACTGTTTCCCATATTGTACATAATCATTTGTTGAGGCTATATATATATAGGGGAAACTTGGTATACGGAGAAAAAAACCTTGGAAAAAAACACGTTTGTCTGAAAATGACAACATGGACAAAACCCCCTTCACGATTGTACAGGGTGGACACAACCCCTTTCATAATTTGTACAGGGTGGACATAACCCCTTTCATGATTTGTACAGGGTGGACAAAAAAAAACCTTCATTTGAATGAATCTTTGCAAAAAGTGTTTGATATATATATGATTTTTACCTCCATCGCTCATCAGAAGAGGATGAAGACACTGTGCGAGCAGTAAAATGGTGGACAAAAGACATTAACAGAGTTCATGGTGGCAATTGTACAGTGCATACGCATTTATTAAGTGCAATGTGAGTAGGACTGGTTAAAGATGTGTAATGGTATAGTGTGTTATAACTGGAATGAGTAGTGCTGGTAACATTCAGAGTCTGATTAGGGTATGCACTGTTTCCCATTTTGCAATCTATATAAACAAAATTATAGCCATCCTGTAACCTAAAATATGCAATTCATTTGTTGCAATATAGCCAGCCAGCACATAACTGAATTCGCAGTCTGATCAAAGACTACACTGTTCGCCAACGTGTTATTGTCTACATGTGCTGTATTTATTCAATCTATAAAAGACTATATTATTATCGGCTATAACGAGTTGTTATTAATTGTGTTGTATCCCCACTAACATACAAGGATTTAGATAATGGGCCTTTGTCTACATAAAGGTGTGAGAAACATCCATGGTAATTGATAAGATATACAAACCATACACAAATATGAAAACAATATATTGCATGCATATTAAAGTTCATTTCCATAAATATTCATAATACAAGGTCATTTATTATTGTTATTTTAGATGAATATTAACAATATTGTTTATATATATGTAGAAAACAACAACAAGCATATAATATATAATAGGGAGCATATTAGTAGGGGCCGCTTTGACCAAATTCCCCAAACTTGGGGGCAGTTTTGACCAAATCCGGGCCGTATTGACCAGGGGCCGTATTGACCAAGGGCCGTTTTGACTTGCTTCCAATCAAAACAGGAAGCAAAATAATATGTGGACTCGATTCGTTGCGCCGATTTGCCCCGATTTACCCACTAAAAAGCGACACGAAGCGTCAGGAAGCGACAAGAACAATTTTTTATGTATTTAATAACAAATAGTAAAATAATAAAGATAATAATTGTAATTTAAATATTGTAGTAGATAGAAAAAACGTCAGAAACTCGATTGATACATGTATAATACTTATAAAGCGTCACGAAGTTTCTCGATTGACGGCATTTGCATGACGCCAGCATAGCAACAGTCCGCCATGACAGTAGCTAGGTGACCACAAAAGCGCCGCCATATTAAAAAGTGTTATCTCCAGTGATATTTGTCCAACATTTTCGAACATATAATAGTTAAATCAGTGTTGTGAATATAAACGTTATTGCCGTCCGTTGTATAAATGACTTAATTACCAGTATATATATATGGCCGTTCGGTATATAATAATAATGTTGTGGGCGGATCCCATTTATATATTGTCGATGAGTATATGTGCTTACGGAGGGCTAACTGTATTTTGCGGAACGGAACGAAACGGAACGGAACAACGACAGGGGCACCAAAAGGGGGTAACAAAATAAATGTTATAATTTAAATAAAATACAATAATATAATTATTGTTAAACAGGTTTGTATTTTCGTCCTAGTATTAATTGTGTATGTCGACTGATCCCATGTGAATGCATAATAAATGGATAATGAAAAGCATATTGTTTCGCCGTTTCGTTATTTATCTGGTTCCGTTCCGCAAAATACAATTACCCACATGGGTAACTGTATTTTGCGGAACGGAACGGAACAAGAAACAATATTTTATGCACAAGACAGTAGACCACAATCAACACAAGCGTTAGGGGTTAGTAGTGTTACTACTGCGTTTAAAGTGCACCGTTCTCAGGATAGCGGGTGAAGGGTACATGTAGGTTTCACAATGGATTAGAAATAGGATGTATGGATATTTCGATGTACAATCACTATTCATCAGTTTCAGCGAGAGAGATACTCATTACCGTAGTCCGATTGGCTCCAATATGTACGAAATTGTTCCCAACAAAGACTCGTCAATTAAAAGGAGTATATCGCACTTTGATGGGCTATGAATCTTATATGTCATTTTAAACTGAGCATTTACCAAGCGGGTAACAGAGTAGAAACTTATCATAGCTATATATCAGCTGCGTAGATGGACCTGTTGCTATATGCTGGTCAAAATAGCATAAGGTAATTCTTTTTGGGTAATTATGAGGGGCCAGCCGCGGGGAAATTAGTCGCTCTAATTGCCACGGGGGTGGTGTGCACTGACGGAACATCACCCCGGGCAAAATGTTAAGCTGGTGTCAACATCCGCCGTACTTATCAGAGCGAGTAATAGGCCCCGAGCACTGCGACCGAGAAGGTCTGTTATACGCCAAACATATATCCAGATCAAAACCAGTGTATATCCAGATCAAAACCAGTGTATATCCAGATCAGACCGCATAGTCTGATCAGGATCTGACATTCCATCACTGAAATACACTAACAAACAGTATATATATACCATTTTCAGACTACAGTAATGTGCTATTTGATCAAAACCTACACAAGCTCCATTTCTACAGTCACAGTCACATATCGGACCAAGCTATTTATTTTTGACATCATGTCCAATAATTTTCTGTTTACAGGCCCGTAGCCAGGGGGGGGGGGGGGGGGGTCGGAGCGGTCGGATGACCCCACCGCCCAGCCTCGAGGTCCACTTTTTTAGCCTCGATGTCCAATTTTTTAGACCCCCCTAGATACCTCAGGCCCTTTGGGACTTCGAAACGACAGCCCCCCCCCCCTTCAAACAGGTCTGGCTACGGGCCTGGTTTATTTGAAACAAGTAAGTAGATAAAAACAGTGGATTCAACCAATCAGCATAGAATATGTGTGGCTTCGTTGATTTTAGAGCACACCTGCCGCATTATTAATGACATCCGGCGGCATCCGTTTGAGCGTAGATACACACGCGTGTAAATGATTATGGCGGGTCAAACACATAATTCATCTCGAAATTGTCAACACTAGTATGCTTAACACATGTCTGGAAATAATTGCATAATCAATATACGAAAGTAAAAGATATTATGTCGGCATTTTGTAAACAAAAATTACCAATTTAACACTTAATTCCCTTCCTGATTCTGTCAAAGGTTTTCTTGATTGAGGTACCGGACAAAATGGGTCGTGTGTTTTTATCGACCGGCAATTATCTCACGCTTACCGGCGGCGGCCATTATTACTATTGAAAAATAACTTATATTTCTATTGTGTTAATTCTTAATCACTGGATTGTTACTTTTGGATTTGGTGTTAAAGGCTGGTGTTAAAGGCACCCCAAAATGTTCCTCAAGTGAAACTGGGTAGTAATGGATCAAGATTTGCAAGCAAACGGTGTCTGTGACCTCAAAACACCCGCACTATTTGTTTATACCGGACTACTTTTGCATACACCCTGGACGATTTCGCATCATTTGATGTCTTCTAACCGAAGAGTGTACCAGTCCCACAACAAATCATTCTACAATATTCACTATTCAAAACTAGCTTCTATTCCTGGATACAGTACCAAGTTTGGAGCAAATATCTCAAATGGTTGTCACACAGCAGCTGTGTAACTCCACCATGTGACTGTCCACATTCTGCCATAAATTGAGCTACTACAGAACTATGGAGAAATTTAATAGATGATGAATTAAAAGCACAAATCTCCATAAAATCACATAACATTACCCTAAATAGTGTTATAGCTAACCATTCTACATATAAAGACTCATCACTGAAACTATAGCAACATGTATGCCACTCTGGAATGGTCGACAGACAAAAGGGTACTGGCTTGGAACGGTCAGTCAGAAATTTGCTTTATGACACAGGAGGAAAGGAGAAACAATGTTTTCTGAGTACTTGTGTATTGGTACTATACCGATATGCGAAAACAATACACTTACGCCTAATTTTGGCAAATTTTGGAACATCGTCGCGTTGTCGCGCCACTTTCCCGAACTTCTTAATTGTCCATCAGGAGGCCAATATCAATGAAAAAAAAACACACACTATAATGAATGTTGTGGTGTATATTACTGTCACATTCCAAGCCCAATCACCTACAGGTAATTTACATACACTGGTGTATTATATTTGACAAATAAAGCTGAGAAATCAAGATTTTAGAATATTTTGAAGGCCGATAACTGTCCGTCTGCGATACAAAAAGAACAAATGTGTTGCATCGCGGAGTCCGCTCGATCACTCTTGTCGCAGTAACTTTAAATTATGTTCCCAGAGACATAGCTACAAGAAACATAAACTTCCAACTTCAAATTCTACAAAAAAACATATCTCACCACCAAATAATTTTACTATATAATTTAACCGAATGCCATCCAATAAGGCCAGTCTCTCCTACTTTCACTATTCGTATGGATGCTGTGGAACCCACTTGTACATGACCTGCAGCCAGTCTGTACTGGTTCTGGATAAACTAAGCAATCTAAGATTCACTTACTCCTAAGAAAGAAAAATCCAACCTTGTCATATCCTCCAATATTGTGTACATTTTTTGGCCACGGAAACTCCGTTTACATCAAGTGACCAACAGGTTCAGTGTTTTCTTTTAAATGCTACAAATATGCTGAATCTGGTGTTAAAGTCACCCCAAAATGTTCCTCAAGTGAAACTGGGTAGTAATGGATCAAGATTTGCAAGCAAACGTTGTCTGTGACCTCAAAACACCCGAACTATTTGTTTATACCGGACTACTTTTGCATACACCCTGGGCGATTTCGCACCATTTGGTGTCTTATAACCTATAACACAGTCGATTTAGAACGCCCGGAAATTAAATATATTTCGGATAACTTCGGTTACCGATTAAAGTACCCGGATAATAAAACGATGAATGTGTTTATTAATGTTTTCACTGCTATGATTCGGTTAGTCATTGAAGTCACAACCAGGTGACTGGTACAAAACACCGTTTAGTTTTGCGATCATGAACATTCATAATGAAACTTATCAACATTATAGACACATGTACTTTATATACTGAAATGAATGGAAACCGCAACCTGGATTTGTACATGTTATTAGACACCACTGCGCATTTCTGTAATTGGTGAATAATAACATGTTTACCTCCTTGTTGCGTTTTTAAATCGTTTCAGTATACGAGGACTAGCCACAGATCAATATATATATAGGCATCTATTCCACAGTCACAGTCAAATTTATCACATAATTTAACGCCATTGTCCTCTGTTACATGCGTTACCCCAGATCAGCAACATCTTACTTCCAATACAATGTTGCTGTATACAGATATAGAACTTAAGGAGTTAAGTGTAAAGTGGCCCGTGCGTCAGCGTTCTTGGCTACAATAAATGTTATGATTTAAACTGGTACATGCGTGTATATTCCGTGGGGTCACCGGTTCTGCCAACAAAATCATACATTTGGTAATGTTTCTTCTGTTTTGTGAGTGGAGAAAATGGGTCATGTGATCAGTGTCTACCCCAGTAGGCAGTTGTAGTATCGTACATCAGAACACTATAAACAGGCTGAAGTGAAACACTGACCGACAAAAGGACCTTACGACGCTTGTGGTCAGCGTATTCTCAGATCAGTCTGCACATTCGCGCAGTCTGATCAAGTCATGCGGTGTATTAATTAAATCACTGAAGCACCAAATGTCTTAAGGTTCATTTTCTCAACCAGTATGGTCAATTATATCAATAATGGCCAATGAGCCACTTGTTGAATAGCCGCGGATGGTCAAGGCGCGTGCCAATATGGTGTTTGACCGGACAGAAATACACAGGATTCAAATTCGCACAATGAAACATGCTTCTGGCTGCGTACCCGTCTGGGAAAATGTACATTACGATATGCGTGTTCAGCATAGCCCTAGATCAGCAAATGCCATAATGCCAATGTTCTCCTTCGACGTCCCAACTAATATTATCCATGTAGATATGGATAATGTTTTGCACATTCAATATGTGCATGCTAGCGTTGAAAATAACAGCCAGTCAAACATTAGGGCAGGCTATTCCATGAATCTTAAACAATAGTCTGGCCGAATCAAAAATTAACAAGTTGTGTATTTCATATACTGACGCATGAATCGGGTGATTAAATCCGTAATGTTTTATGGCGCCAATTAACCTGTTATCTTCCTTGACTCGTGACGCGCATATAATAGTACTTATTTTATATACTGGCTGAATCATGTGTATGATCAGGACCTATACTGATAGTATAGCCCATATACTGGCTACCCGGTCAGATCAGGATCTAGACTGATTCTGTAAAACTTATATAATGGCTATCCTGTTTGTTCAGGATCTACACTGATATTGTAACCCATATACTGGCTACCCCTCTGATCAGGATCTACTCTGATACACCCTTGAACGGCGACTTTGGATTGAGCAGGTCGTGGTGTTTTTACCGGCCGGCAATTATCTTACGGTTACTGGCGGTGGTCATTTTAACTGTTGGAAATTACTTATATTAATTTCCATTGTGTTTATTCTTGTTCATTGGATTGTTACTTCTGGATTTGCGAAAAGGTAGGTCGGGGCTGGGGTGGGCATGTGGTGGGCGATTTTTTCGGTTGGAGTTGAGCTAATTTAGACTAGTTGCTAGGGCATTTTTGTTCTTATTATTCATATCTCCGTGTTCTTGGTGGTTGATTGTGGCACCTTGTGGCACAGAACACAACCCATGCGTGTAGCCTTCTGGGACTCGGTCTGATTTGTGTTGACACCCGTGTGGCTCTGTCTGGCTGCCGATATAGCGGACAAGCCGGGCGGATTGACCTATTTGGGTGTACCCGCGGCCATTACCGGGTTCTGGATTGAATATGCGCCTGGGTGAGATATATACCATCTACATATTATTAGCCGATCTATTTATAGATCGGCTAATATATTGATTATCCATCGAATTCTGAAAAAGTTTGTAGCAACCCTTTTCTCCGCTATTCGGTAATCTACGAACGCGAATTTTGCTGTATCACTTCCAAATTGCATCAACCGATAAAGTTTGCATTTTTGGCAATTATCTCCGTTTAAAACTTTAAATATAGCCAAATAACACAATTTTGAATACGTAATGAGCTGAACGCCTGAAGAGATTTAACTCGGAAGTTATTGTTGTTGAAGTCCATAGTTGGCTTCAATGGCCATATACGCCAACATACGCCGATTATTGGGCTAATTTAAAGCTTTTATTTATTAAACAGAACAAGTTTCAGCCACGTATAATCGCGTAAAATGTGTTTATTCGGCTAAATTATAATCGACCTCTGCTCAAAATCTCCTCCGACTAAATGATTATGATGTCATTCTGTCTAATAATATTGACCAATCAGTGTGAATAGATGCGTCTATGCACCAAAATAGCCGTGTAGAAATCCATTCTTTTGTTGGCTTGGAATTTCCAATAAAATGGCGGAAAATACGGAAAGAAGAATGAATGTGAATGTAATTGGATTTCACCAATAAAAATTATACCAAAAGAAAGCTTGTTCAATTTTCTTCAATTGATATGCGGGCTACCAAGAGGTAAAATAGCAATACATGATAGTAATTACATGATTAAGCAGGACAGTAACACATTTACTGCAGTAATCATATCCCCTGTGTAAATAGCCTGGCAGTGGCTGTGTAGATAAGCCATTTAGGCTGGGGCATGATAAGGGTTAACCTGTTATGCTCCATTAAGAAGTAATAAGCTTATGGCAAATCATATTACTTTTTTTGGGGCCGAGCTAACTAAAGTGACTGTGTGGCATGGACATATTGAGTTCTGATTTTGGGAATTTTCCTCATCGTGGACCCGTTTAATGCGGGATAGTACAACCCGTTGGCCCGGCCTTAACTGACCTTAGCTGTTGGTAGGCCGTTAAACACCAATACTCACTCGCTCATTCATCCCCCCCCCACCCCCCCCCCCCCGAGACTCAGTAACTACTAAAATGCGGACATATATTGAACCCTGATTTGATCGGCTAATAACATCATGCTCTGCATGACTTTTCATTATATTATTATTATTATCTGGTGTGTAATCGTACTGCGACCAGTTCGCAACAGTGAGACAGGCGACGTGTTTACACATGGGAGTACGTGGATACCACGGGGAGCCAGGATGTCCAGTCAACTCAGTTATCACACTTTCTTTTGAAAGTAAGCCATACATAACAAGTATAACCAAAACAGCAAGTTAGCTCAAGCTCAGCTCTATTTTCTGTCTGCCCTTGCCTGCTTCTGGCCCGGCCTGCCTTGGAGCTGTATGGATATGGCAACTCTGTGGACGAAAATAGCACGTGGTTTTACCGACTTTATGACACCATAGACATAGCCCCTGGCCTCTCAAGGCGCCTTCGAAATGCTCCACCACTCTCTGTGCAACACAGTTCAGATCACAGTCGCGCATTGGGGCCTAGTTGACGGGGTCAGGGTTTCTGAGAGGGTAGAGTCCATAAATGACAGCGGTGACAGGGTAGACATTCTGTTAGAACACCTTGTCGATTCCCGTCAGCAAGCCATGCTTCAGTGGTGTTTCGAGTGATCTCCACAATACCTTGGCCTTTCTTTCTCTCAGCTCGGACCGGGTCAAATTTGTCTTCGACGACCCAGTCGCTTACACATTCGGTGTGTCACACTCACAATAACTTGATTTTCAGGACGAACTCGCCCTCGGAAGGGCTGTGTGGAGCTATGCTGCCATCTCGTCTGTCATGAGGACATCCAGGGCTAGTCGGTCGGCCCTCGCTTCGATACCATCGGCAATCTCAACATCAATCGGAAACTCTGCTTCTACCATCCACACAGAGAAGACCGCGATGGCGCCATCAAATTCAAGGGAGCCTTACGGGGCGAGGGACATGAGTATACAGGTCTAATAGCCGTCTTGGTTGTAGCGTCCGGGGGAGGCGTCTTTCAACCTCTTCTTGAATTGGTTCGTTAAGGATGTACATTGGCTAATACTCTGCGAGCATCTCCTCGATCAAGTCGTTCACAGTAGCCATGCTGGTTGGGTATAACTTACAGGGCACACGTTTTTAATTGCAAATTTATATAGCCACCAACCGGGAAAATTATTTTTGGATGACCCTATTCTATGTCTATGATGGCAACAACTTGTGTGTCGAGTGCCACCAGGGGCGGATTGGTTCTACCTGGGACCCATTTTGTTCTGCATCACCGGTGCCAGGTTCTACCCGGTTACACCCTCTCTTCTTCCCGCATCCCGTGCGTGCACTGGGACACTGCGCGGAATTACAGGACCGTATTGGACCTGAGCAGTGTCCCATTTCGTCACTTGCATGTAACACTTCAAAATTCACCAACCTATATCACATGTAACACTTCAAAATTCGGCCTTTTTGGACTTATGTGTCCGTATGGAACGTCTTCGAGCCAATTGCCACCCCCTTAAATATAAGCTAAAAAAACAAAAAATAAAAAAAAAACAAAAAAAAAACAAACAAACTCATAACACATATATAATGCATACACTGTATGCCGTATTACGATTACGCCGCGGCTGTATTATATTTCCATAGGTATTTTTCTAATATTCATACAAAATCCACTTACGTAAACATACCCATTCACCGTGACTTAAATATATATTATAGATATGTAACATTATATTATATACAACAAGAAAAAACAAACTTTTATTTAGAAGATATATAATTTATAAAACTCCAATGCACCCCGAAATGTCCAATGCGCCGCGGCCGTATTGTATTATCATAATAAATAGGTATTTTTCTAATATTAATACAAAATCCAATTTCGAAAATGATGATAAAACGATTATTTAAAACAATATAGCGGAAATTGCCAACATAAGCCATGAAACAAACCCCAACACTGTATGGGAATTAATTAAAAGAAAAATCAGAAATGAAACTATCAAATATACTACCAAACGTATTAGACAAGATAAAACAGACGAAAATAAATTACAGGAGCACATTGATATATTAACTCTTTTTTTTTTATTAAGTAATGGACATTTTCAAACACCTGAAGCAATTATTGAATTAAATAATTGTAAAAGACGTCTCGAAGAAATTTGCAATAGACGAGCAGAAAGAATTATTTTTCGATCGAAAGTAAATTTGGTGGAAACTGGAGAAAAGAATATCGAAAAAGGAAAATTTGAAAGAAATATAAATTTAACAGGTAAGTGTAAATGGAAAACTTGTCAAAGACAAGGAACACATTTTACTAGAAGAAATACATTATTATGAAAAAGTATATAAGAAAAAAGAATGTATACAGATTCTGATATTAATTTTTCCCCAAATGATTATAATAATAAATTAAATGATGAGGAGAAACATAACTGTGAAGGTTTATTGACAGAAGCTGAATGTTATAATGCCTTAAAAGAAATGAACAATAACAAGAGCCCTGGTTCGGATGGAATAACTAGAATCTTTCAAAATGTTTTGGAATGACATCAAAAGCCATTTGGTAAAATCACTAAGCTTTTCGATGGAGCAAAGCGAACTAACAAACAACACTACACAAACAAAGTGTTATAAATTTAATCCCAAAAACATGTAAAGATACAACACCTCGCCAACTGGGGACCAATAAGTTTGCTAAATATTGACTACAAAATAGCAACAAAGGTTAATATATTATTAACAAACAGGATTTATTAAAGATAGATATTGAAGAAAATGTAAGGCTCTTATCTGAAGTAATTGAACACGCAAATGATACAAATATATCAGGAATCCTATTTTTCGCCGATTTTGAAAAAGCATTTGATAGTACATGTATAAGGTATTAAACTTTCTAAACTTCGGACCCAGCTTAATCAAATGGATTGAAATATTTTATCATAATATATCTAGTTGTGTAACAAATAATGGTTATCTTTCGGATTATTTTTTGCTTGGGAAGCGGAGTAGGACAATGATGTCCATTATCTCCTTATTTATTCATAATCGCAATAGAAATACTCTCGCACAGTGTCCGACAAAATCAATTAACAAAAGGAATAACTATAAATAATGAGGAAATAAAAAATACTATGTTCGCGGATGATGCTACATTTGCATGGATGGGTCCAGACAATCTCTCGAAATATTAATTAGTACAATAGATAATTTTGGAAACATTTCAGGTTTACGTTTAAACTATTCTAAGTCAATACTGTTTAGAACGGGTTTTACTAAGAACTCTACAACTACGTACTGTGATGATAAACCATTTTCATGGACTACAGATGTGGCCAAAACTTTAGGGATATATTTGTAATGATAAAAATAAAGTACATAATTTAAACATAGATCCTAAAATAAAGAAATTTCAACAATATTTAGGCAATGGAAAAAAAGAAAGCTCACCATACTAGGTAAAATAACTGTCATTAAAAGTTTTGCATTTCCAAAATTAATATTCCCTTTAACAGTTCTAGATAATCCTGAGCAGGGGACTATCAAGCAAATTATACGCATTATGTTTTAATCTGTCTGGGATTCAAAGCCTGATAAAATTAGCAGAAAAATAATGTTAAAACGTTTGAAGAAGGCAGACTAAAAATGATAGAACTAGAATAATTGTTTGATGCACTAAAGGCTACATGGGTCAAACGACTTACACAAATTGAAAATCACATAAAATGGAAAGTACTATATTTAAACTATTTGAAGCCTTTTGGTGGTGTACATATATTTGAAGGAAATGTAAATCAAATAGACGCAAAACATTTGATAAAAAATAACTTTTTGACAGATGTTCTTAAATCATGGTACAAGCTAAATTTCTGCGATAATCCAGAAACAATATCAAAGCAAATTTTATGGAACAATTCGAAAATAAAAGGTAATGGAAAAATGTTTTACTACAAGGAATGGGCTAATAAGGGAATTAAATATATAGAACAACTATACGAGTATAGAACTACATCATTCTTTAATTTTACAGAAATAAAAGAACCATTTAATATTAGTAATAACGATTACCTAAAATACTTCAAACTGATTTCATGCTTTCCTGGAGAACACAAATTAAAAATGAAAGAATAAACGCGATAAATACAAAGATACTATTAATGGAACAAATAAAACCACGACCGAATGTAATAAGAAGAGCTATATTACATATTTCTTAATCAACAGAAACGGTTGTGCATAAAGACAAGACAAAATGAGAATTTGCGGATACAAATATAAATTGGAAGGTAGTCTACACAAACTATTTTGCAAACACTATAAGTTCTAAACTTACGAATTTTCAGTACAAATGTCTGATGAGTGTCGCTACAAATGATTATATACATAAGTGTAACATTGTCAGCTACGATTTGTGTGAGTTTTGCGCCATGGCTCCAGAAACAAATAAGCACCTTTTTTGGGAATGCAGTATAAGCCAACAATGTTGGTCACAGCTGAATACCTTTTTAAACAATAATAATAATGTATGTAATTTGTATTGGCACACTGTTTGCTTCGGGCAATATGAGTAAGACAACAAGTTTTTCAACTTTTGTATCATTCTAGCAAAATACTTTATATATACATGTAAGTTACGAAACATGGAACCAACATTTTTAGAGTTTATTTCTTACCTAAAGGCAACACAAAATATTGAAAAAGAAAGTGCAATGAATAGAAATAAGCTCATAGTTCATGAACGAAAATGGAATGTTATCCAATTAGACTAACACTAATTTGGAGATACACGTCCCTTCTGATCATACATATAAATATTGCGGTTAGTTATAACAGCATATACCGTAATAGTATCGTATCGTGTTATGTTGCTCAATTATTATTCAATAAACAATCTTCGCCATATCTCAACATACTATTTCGACTCTACTCCCTCATCTATATAACATTCTTAAAGGTACATGCCCACTCAATAGGCACAACATGGTATTTGTATCAGATACATCATCTGAGACATTTTCTGGAAAAATAAACCTTCATTCACCATTATCCCACGTATTGATTGGCATTATTGTACATTTTATATCTGACGTACATTTTCCAAAATGATATCAGGGGTGATAACCGTGTTTTCTTAACATTTTAACGGATATTACTTTTTATAATCTGTATTTATTTGTTGGTGTGCAATGATCATACTTTATAATCTATCGAACATGTTATTTTTTTCAGATGACGCATTTAATTAGCATAAATAATTAAAAAATATCATGGCTCATTTGCATATGAAAAAAGTCTGATACAACCGCGCGTCACTATCAGTAAACTAAATATTACTATATTATTATATCTGTATCGCTGGCACGCGTATTTTTTAGAACTGGTGGAATAGTGACACAATTATACACTTATTTAATTCCTTTAAAGAACATGGTGTGCCTTCTGTGTGGGCATGTACCTTTAAATAAATCCAGCCTAACTATATATGAACAATACGTTATATTCTATAATTATTTACAATACTCGTAGTTGATTGTAAACAAGGATTGTAACCTATAAATACATGTTGTGAAACTGCTTATAACTCATGTATTGTGTGCATATGACTATGCATTCACATTGACTGAAATATTTATTATATAAATCTATATGTAGCAGTATATTATATACAACAAGAAAACAAATTGATTAAGAAGATATATTACATATAAAACTCCAATGCGTCCCGAAATCTCCAATGCGCCACGGCCATGTTATATTTTCGGTCGGTATTTTTCTAATATTAATACAAAATCCACTTTACACATGTATATTCACCTTTACGTAAATATATATTATAGATATGTAACAGTAAATTATACACAACAAGAAAAACATTAATTTTATGTTTTTATTTAGAAGATATATAACATATAAAACTCCATTTGGCCCCGAAATCTCCAATGCGCCGCGGCCATATTATATTTTTAGTAGGTAATTTTCTAATATTGACACGAACTCCACTTTACACATGCGCATTTACGTTATACATATGCAACATTATATATTATATACAAGAAGAAAAATGAATGTAATGCTTTTATTTAGAAGATATGGCCAGAACTGCCAGCACAGGGAAGCAAACCGACTTAAAACTCTTGGATTTTAGTAAGGCCGTTTATAAGGTAAGTCATAACAAGCGTGCTAATAAACTACATCAGTATGGAGTAAGAAAGGACACATAGAGTTGTCATCAAGGGTGGTGAGTCGGAGGATTTGTCAGCAGAAACATCCGCTCCACAAACAGTAAAATTAAAGAACACATTTATAAAACACTTGTCCACCCCCACGTTAAGTACGCTTCCTCAATTTGGGACCCACATACAACATTACAATATACACAAAATGGTCCAGTGCCGCGCTTCACGCTGGAAACTAAATGACTACTCCATCCAGTGTCTTAGATATGCTAGACAAGTTAGGATGGCGCACCCTTGAACAGCGCAGATCAGACGCCCGACTCTGCTTATTCCACAAAATTGTTAATGGTAAGGTTACTGTACCCCTCCCTCAATACTTTCATACAACAGACAGGGTTTCTCGATATTGCCATTCAATGACCTTCAAACAAATTCATACTTCCAAAGATTTCTATACATCTCCTTCTTTTCCTTGGCGGTTGTGCAATGGAACGCCCTTCCCCCGGAGGTTGCCAAACTCGAACAAATTGGCAACTTCCAGCATACTAAACCGTAAGCATGCTGCGCAATGTTTGTAACCTGTTTTGACTATCATCATACTATTTGAACACATACAACTATTCTTGTCAATACATGTACTTGCTTTACTGTCACCTTTTACACTAACTTGTCCGTAAGCTTAACTGCTACTAATCCTCACCAGGGGTTCAGCAGAATATAGAGATAGATACTCTTCAATCTTCAAAGCCTTCCGGCTGTAGCTAGGTGACACACATGTAGTATCGATTGGTTACTCTTCTTGTATGTTTGTCACTAATGAGATCACTCACTTGTATGTGTATGAGGGTGCGCATATACATGTAAATACACAAAAATCCTTAATTATTTCATTAAAATGTCTTGTTTTCTTACTTCTGAACCAAACATAGTCATGTACTCCATCTTCAGTAACAGTTTACATATTATACAGATATATATATGTAGCATTTCGTAATAATCCATATTGCTGTTCATAGACAGTTCATCGTTTGTCAATGCGTAGACACATACAATGTTTTATATTCACCGGCGTTAATTGAAAATCCGAGTCATTCCACTTATATTCACATTACACAGTTATTGCCTTAAAGTAGTACTATTAAGTGTCACATATAGAATTTATCGCTCACGTTATTAATACGCAAGTGCAGACAATAATTCCAATTCACTATACTGGTCATTCCAATAGTACATACTTTATACATTTAGGTTGACGTCCATATTATGAATAATTCAATCTTTTCATTTATAAATTCAGCTTAAACATGTATAATAATTGTTAATAACACAATATAATTATCACAATTGCTGTTGGCACTGTTCTTCAAACAGTTATTTATTGTCAATGTATACCATACAATTGATAATATTCTCTAATTTAATTTGAGTTCTTGAACTAGTATTTCATTGCTATACATGTAACTATTAGCATTCACAATTAGTGTATCTCCGGAGTTATTGACATAATATTCATATTAGATTTATCATATTATTCCGCTGCAATCTATATCCGTAACCTCAGTAGCACATACAGTATATAAGTCACATAAATGAAAATATTTCACAAGGATATGCCGGTTAAATTGCATCTAGTTATACAGAATGTTGTGTTGATTGAGGACCATCCTTAAGGAAAGCTTAATGTATCTTTAATAAATTCGGAAAACTCTTCCAGGATTACAGGTCGAACATTCATCCAATGATCTTCATACTTATGAGACTTCTAATGACCACTCTGTGAGACCACAACGCCAGCGCAGATTCATCCGTCTGTGTTCTCTGGAATTTTCAAACTGATCACATTCAATCAAAAAATGATGTACCGACTCTATTTCACCACAATCACAGTATGGATCTTCTGACAGGCCCATTCTGTGCATGTATTCCTTCACCTGACGGTATCCCATTCTTACTTGGGTGATTATGGAAAACATCCTTCTCTCTGGAGAATCCATAGACATTTTCCTAACCACAGATGATCTGTATTAATGAAGAGTCCTGCCTGTCTCTCCAAAGTCCCAGCGGCGCTGCCATTCTTGATTGTTGCCTCCCTTCCACCTCTCTTGATATCTGATTTTGTGGTGACGTGAGATTTTGAATACTGTAGAAGTTCAGCCTCCCTCCTTTGCAGCCTCTTTAGCCAGAGTATCGCCAATGTTATTACCGGTTACATTAGCATGAAATGGGGTCCACGATATCTGTATGTCATGATGTTTTTTCTTTAAAATTTCCATGATGCATTTTAGTGTATCACTAGTTGATGTGTAGGATGTCTCCTTCCACCCTAAGGTCAATATTTCCGCAACCGACTGACAATCAGTGAAGCTATGATTTTGTTGTAGGCGTTCGATCGATCTTCAAGGTAGAAAAGGATAGTTATTAGTACTGCCATTAATTCTGCAAGAGGTATTGCGCCATAGTTCTACACTGGCTGTTTAATTACAATGTGTTCAGTTTGTCCAGCTCCACAAGGTCCTGGATTCTGAAGACACGAACCATCCGTAAGTTTAAGCCAGTATACAGTGTTCCGCATCATTCTCTGTTGGTCGGGCTACTGTGTATCTGGCTAATGTTCTTGATGACTAGATCTGGACTTGGATAAGCCAAGGGCACTCCATTTTCTGGTTGGATGTAGACCACTTTGGTAAACAAACTCCTCTTCCAAAGTGTGTGTGGTAACTCCAGTCAGTGCCGTTAAGTCACTTAGCTGATTATCAAGTTTACCAAATGGTCACATGTATCTTTCTATATATTCTACATCCTTCCAATTCACCCAGGCCTTTTTGATAGTCTGTGATGATGTCTTGGATGTTATGGACCCTGCTTCCCTGATTGCCAGTTCCTCTCTTCTCAAGTCCAGTGGCAGCACACCAGTATAAAATAGAATATAAAACTCCAATGCGCCCCGAAATCTCCAACGCGCACAATGCGCCAAAAATCTCCAATGCGCACTTTAGTCAGGATCTCACTAAATGGCGTAATGGGGATAATGGTGAGTATAATGTGGAAAGTGGGGCGTAATGGTGATTATTGTGGTGGATAATGGTAGATTTAAAAGCAAATTAATGTATATCCAGTATATTAATAACAAAATATATGCATAAGTAGTCCATATACACCAGATATGACAACTTGTATTATTTTAGTCGACGGCGTAATGGCAAATTCCACACCGGCGTAATGGGTCCGTAATTTCACACAGTGTAATGATTAAGTGGTGTAATGGTGAATTAACAAATGTTAACAACATATGACATTTTTCTCGGCAGACTCAACTGAGTTTCAGCAGACTCAACAATATGCAGACGTGCGCATGCAACATAAATGTAATAGTAAACAGTGTAGGCCGTGATCAGACTGATCTGAAGTTGCACGGTTCGCTAACTCAATAAGACTCTTTTTCTCGTGACGAGATACAGATGTTACCAGTTGTCAGATGCACAGACTGATATATGTATATCTATGTACAACGTTAAACGCTGATTCATAAATGGGCCACCGGCGGGAAAAAAAGTATATGACAAACAGTGAAGACCCTGATCAGACTGCGCAATTGATTTATTATATGACAAACAGTGAAGAACCTGATCAGACTATAAATTTCCGGAATATATGCGATGCGGAATTATATTTTTCCGCATGTACTGTGATTTTTTTGGTCAACTTAATCATTTACGGATACGGAATCATTTACGGAACATATGCTATTTTTTGGCATGAAAAATCTGAGTTGTCCGAATGTACAAAATCACATGGCGTAAGTTGAATTTTCTAGTCTGTATAACGGTATGCGACATCGATATGCAACCTACGGCTGTGGATTTTAATTTATGACACCCAGGGGCGGGATTATACACATACATATCTGATATGGGTGGAACATAGAATAAGCAACACATTATCCATCTGATACGCCCCTGAAGTAAGTTGTCTGTATTGTCTTAAATCAACTGCTTCTCATACATATACATTATTGCAGGGTTTACTGATGATATAAATATATATGTGTGTAACTGCATAGTTATTACCTCGCAAAGAAGACAATCTGTTTCGCAGTCTCTCCTACATCCTCCGCATGGAAATCGCGCTTTCCTAGAGCGACCCTTTGCCATTATCCTGTTTGATGTTAATCTAACACTTTTTTTTAATGTCTGTACACGTACGAAATGTGACAATAATGTATGTTTAAACGCAATCAAATCGTAATTCTGCGTATTTATACAATGCAGTATATATGAGATTTACTGCATGCATATAAAAATAAAGTCATTCATTAATTCGATAAAAATAAAGAATAATATGACAATTATATACCTAATTCGTAATTAAGAGTTATCAATTGATTGGATTATATTCTGTTTATTAAAGAGGATATATGATTGGCTTACGCTACATTAAGTAAAATAATAACTCGGGTCGGGGTGTCAAAGTCAATAATTAGTGTGATGATTAAAACGATACTTTGTTATCATTGATTGAAGTCAATTTCAACACTCAGGCGGCCATCAAAGATAAAATATTACATGGGAAAACCGTCACTACAGATTACTACATTTGATAAATTGACAATGATTCTGCAAAATTGCCACACCTGATTTGTCAAAAGATGTAGATCCTGAACCGTCAACGTATCTGGGTCTACACAATTTTCGATAATCAGTTAACTACATTATATGTTTCCACTATTACTTCGAAAATAATATCGGACTACGAAATTGATCAATATCTACACTGGTATTAATAAAACTCGGGGGCATAATCTGCTGGATAAATAAATGTTCAGTGTTGACGGCAATGTACAAAGACGGATTTATGATCTACTCGATTGTGCTGATCAGTGCGTACAATACGGTGAACATAATGCCAACTATCATGGACTATCATAACTGAGTCGGTCGGCGCGAATGTGAATTAATAGTTTATTCATACCGCTATATGCCACTAATTGATTCGGATTGGGGATTAAAATGTATTGCTCTATAATCTTCCTTTAATCGTGTTCATTTACGTCGATGTATTATTAATTAATTTCTTTTTCTGCTTATATTTAAGGGTGGGAATGGGCTCTAAGACCTTCCATACCCCGAATATAAGTCCAAAAAGGCCGAATTTTGAAGTGTTTTATGTGATATATGTTAGTGCAGGGTGGACAGATGTGTATAAATGTGTGCCGAAATGGGACACTGCTTAGGTCCAATACGGTCCTGTAATTCCGCGCAGTGTCCCGGTGCACGGGAGGCGGGAAGAAGAGAGGGGGTAACAGGGTAGAAACTGGCACCAGTGATGCAGAGCAAAACGGGTGCCAGGTAGAACCAATCCACCCCTGGCGGCACCTGACACACACGTTGGTGCCATATAATCGGTAAAGACATGTGACACTCGTTCACCGAGTTGCAACATCCCGGCAGCACATCAGCAAGCCAGGGCCAGAAGCAGACAGATGAGAGCAGCATTCAGTTGAGCACAAGTATAACCTAGCGATGATATTATTATACTGAGCCGGAGTTTTATTCAAGTGGGTTCGAATATGATAAAAGCCTATCAGAAGTCGCCTGTTGCGGTGGAAAGCTCGGTTGGTTTGAACCATTGGTCCCAACCATTCTTTCCTAACGGTTATACATCAATTTCTCCATGTAAACCTGAAGCAAATGCTTCAACACAGAAGAACAATAGTAATAAGAATAATAAGACTATGATATTTTCTCACCATCTCTGTAGAAAGAACAACAGGAGACTGACTTCATAAATATAGCTCGTGCTCAACAGAATACCACCCACACCGAACCCACCCAGCCCCGACTTACCTTAGCACATATCAAGGCTGTCACAATGCAGCGAATACGAATAACACAATGGAAATACGAGTTAATTTCCAATAGTTGAGATGGCCGCCGCCGGTAACCTTGAGATAATTACCGGCCGATAAAAACATGACCTGCTCAGTCCAAGGTCGCTATTAGAGTCATGTTGATACTGTTAATTAAACATTCACAAAATAGTTGTGACCCAATTAATAACTGACTGATCACAATATATATAACATGAGAAAACAGACAAGTACCAATTGGTGTTCCGCCTATTATATTAAACTTACCGTAATTATCTCATAATGTACATGTCATCATGTACAGTTCATTTGGGGTATACGCTGTTTATTTGCCATCTGAAAAATCTGAAATTATTATTGGACCACAACATCATATATTTATACATTAAATCTTCACAAAACAAAGACTCTACTACCGCTATCAGATATCCCCGTTATCCATATTATATTATCATAATCCACCATTACGCCACTAGTATCCACCATTACGCCCCATTTTCCACCATTATCCACACGTATGTACAACATTATATATTAAAAAAAACGCTATCCTTTCCAATCGCCAGTTTATATGTTGCAACAAATATATCTACATGTGGAAGATAATATAATTATGTTGGCTCCCAGGATTAGAAATAACATTATAACTTAAAAATATTGTTATTCAACAATAAATTTGAAAAAAGAAAGTTCAATAACGCCGCCAGCATCAATCATGATATACAAATATCACCATTATCCATACTATAGTATCATAATCCACCATTATGCCACTATTATCCACCATTATCCATCATTGTTGCTGTTGTTGATCGTTCCGTCCTTCGTAGGACAACCTCTTGAAGAGTTGGAAAGAGGGCTTTAGATTTTATTTTTAATCCGCTACCACTACGCAATTAATACCATCACCGGTGTACTGAAATACTAGTTTAGAATTATATTAAAAAAAAACGCTATCCTTTCCAATCGCCAGTGTATATGTTGCGACAGATATATCTGCATGTGGAAGATAATATAATTATGTTGGCTCCCAGTATTAGAAATAACATTATAACTTAAAAATACTGTTATTCAACATTAAATTTGCAAAAAGAAAGTTCAATAACGCCATCAGCATCAATCATGGTATACAAATATCACCATTATCCATACTATAGTATGATAATCCACCATTACGCCACTATTATCCACCAGTAGCCCCCAGTATCCACCATTATCCCCCCTTATCCACCATTGTTGTTGTTGTTGTTGATCGTTCCGTCCTTCGTAGGACAACCTCTTGAACAGTTGGAAAGATGGCTTTAGATTTTATTTTTAATCCGCTACCACTACGCAATGAATACCATCACCGGTGTACTGAAATACTAGTTTAGAATTTTCCTAGCCTTATCGTGTGTCACACCCCCTTCGTTTTCTTCTAGCGGGGATTATTTCGAGCATTCTATTACGTGCAGTATGGAGGAAGTAGCACAGTCTATGAGTGTGGAATTCGAGCAAGGATATATCGACAGTACTGTCTAATATTATCTTGAGTTTGGTTATTGTATCAAGACTGTCTTCATCTATAAATGTGGTAAAACACATCTAATTATACACACTAGAAGTGCCTCCAAAACAAAACTTTCTCGTCTACCTATCAAACTGAAATGAGTTACCGGAACATATAGGTTACAAAGTATAAAGCCGTCTTTAACCATACTGAAGTAGATCCCACTTGTAAACTATACACCACATATATCATGCAGAGAGGCATCAACGTCACCGAGTATAGATTCTCGTATAGATTCCAAAGCACTACATTCTAGCAAGAAGTATTTGCCATTTTCATCTTGTTCCCTGCATAGTTTACAAGTGGGATCTACTTCTGGTTTAAGGCGGCTTTATACTTTGTAACCTATATGTTCCGGTAACTAATTTCAGTTTGATAGGTAGACGAGAAAGTTCTGTTTTGGAGGCACTTCTAGTGTGTATAATTAGATGTGTTTTAACACATTTATAGATGTCCGTATTCAGGTATGAAAGTGTTGGGTATAATTTATATTTGATTATAATTTTCTTTTCCCAATGGGCGTTGATTTCTGCTGTCATCTTGTATTTCCATTCTTGTTTTGTATAGCCACGGTTCAGTAGATCTGCTGCGTCTGGTAGCTCATATTTACATAGCATTCTTTTGATTTCGATAAACCAGCTATTACTGTTATTGTCTTGAACTGCTATATGTCTCATTGCAATTCGCTTTCCGCACTTTCATCTGATTGGCTACAGACGTTGTAGTAGATAGTTAATGCTTTTGTATGTATTTGTGCTTCTATTGTGAGCATTCCGGATAATATAAACGCTGCCGAGTCCGTTGCATTGGTCGGTATAGATAATATCTGTTTCAGGATGTTTCTGAGAAAAGCTTATAAGTTGTCAAGGTTTTTAGATAATATCTGTTTCAGGATGTTTCTGAGAAAAGCTTCTAAGTTGTCATGGTTTTTTTTTTTTTTTGGCAGTATATCTTCAAGTCCATATGTTAAAACCGGCAGAACATATGTTTTTAGTAGTTGTATACATGTTTATGGATCTAGACCGTTTTCACCGTGTATACCGGCTGACATAATTAAGGCTGTATATCGTATGTCTGGCTTTATTGATGTTTCCATTGACGGTTTCCTTAACTTCTTCTTCTTCTTCTTTTATAATAATTGCAAACAGTCGTTTACCGACTATTATGGCAATGCGTGGGGGTTAGTACAGTGAATGCCATGCCACCAAAGCTACTCAATCCACCTTGGTGGACATGGCAAGAGATAAGATTGTGCAGTCCTAAAAATGATATGCAAGAACTAATTAAAAGCCTATAATGCACCTGTACAATATGTATATTGAGAAGTGTGATATTAATGGTTAAAAGATAAAAGCAGAGTGTCAACTTATGGGAGTGACAGTGCAGCCAGCGCTGACTTAAATCCTAAGATCGTGTCAGCACTGACTACATTGGCAGGGAGTGTATTCCACACAATGACGGTTCGTGGGAAAAATGAGTATTTATGGTAGTCGACTGAAATTGTAGGAATTTGATAGGCAAATTGGTGATAGTGTCTGGATTGTCTGGTGTGTGGAGTTAAGTACAAATTTGGGGATATATCGACGTGATTGTGAACAATTTTGTAAAAAAGTGAGAGGCGGCTATTTTGCCGTCTAGACTGTAATGACTTCCACTGTAAGTCCGACATTATGTTAGTGACCGTGCCCGGGCTTTTGTCATAATTGTTAGTGACAAACCTCTCGCTGCCCGTCGCTGTACTTTCTCTAGCTTTTGGGTATCTTTCTGGGTATATGGATCCCAGGCCGATGAGCTGTATTCTAATGTCGGCCTGACAATGGAAGTATAGGCAGCTTGTTTAGTTTCTGGCTTGGCTGAGTGTAGGTTTCGTTTCAGAAAACCCAGAGATTGGCTGGCTTTACCTGTTATTTTGTTAATATGGGGAGACCAAGATAAATCTGATGTTAACTCCACACCCAAATAGGGATAAATCTGATGTTAACTCCACACCCAAATAGCAGTGTTTTCAGTTGATGTTGAACGTATTATTCCCAAATGCGTTGCTTTATCTGTAATGTTCATACTCTCGCCATTCATCGTTCATTCACATCCAACATTGTTTGATGCTCTGCTTTTTGGCCCGACAATTAATGCATGACTCTTTGCAGGTTGTAGTTTACGCCCCATTTTCCAAATTATCCAAAGATTCTACCATTACGCCATTTAGTGACACCGCTTTAGTCATACACCTTTACGTGTTTCAGGTACACAGGTGGGACAACGTACAGCAAACGCAAACAAGAAGAAGCCGAACCAGTCCAAGAATTTTTTTCCCGAAGTTTTCACATACACAATCAATCAAGGTATGTTATTTTTGTTTACCGTAATACGTTTTCATATTTGAAACAATAGCGATCGGCTAGTTCTGAGTAAATAACTGTACTGCCTGTTCCACGTTTTGCTGCCGACGAACTTTTGGCTGTTAAACACATTAAATCTAAAAATTATTTAAAAGTATTCTGGAAGTAGGACTTCGTCCATTTCGTGCACCTGCAGGTTAAATTATCTCCCCTGTTTATGAGTGCTGGGGAAAATCACAGGTGATTCTAGCGTGTCTTGGATGGTCAATTATTGTTTGTATGTATATATACATGAAACACCTTTCTAAACAATGTACAAAACAATTAAAATGCGCCCATGTGTAAATATAATAGTACTTAGAAAGGTATAAAACTCCCATTCGCCACCATTGTAGGGTGTTCAGGTGATTTTTTAATATACATTGAAAGTATATATTAACTTTTAGTATTGTGAATTTGTTTTGTGGGGCTGGATGAGACCTTTACAATGAGCTATAGATTATGAAAATTGGTTAAGTGGTTCAAAAGTTATTCAGTTTTTTGTAACCAAATTTTGGGAATATATGTTGTATTTTTCGCTATGTATTTGAATGGGAGAAAACAGCACCGAAATATGATAATATTCTTGTTTGTGTACGTCACATTCTTAATGGAATATTTTAAAACCAAATGATGGAATGTTTACAAAACCATACATTTTATTAAATAACATACAATTTTATACATATTTTTTTTATAATATGTCAACCTATATCGAAAATAATTGTTTATTAGCATTAAAATACATCGTAAAAAACATGTTTTTAGCAAAAAAAAATGCTCCAATTTTCAAGATAATTCTCATTTTAAATACAAGTCATGAGCTTTTAACATAAATTGATATCTAATCTTAGCATCATATAATTATTGTCATCTACAAGGTAGAAATATCTTGTAAAATACATTTTTTTTTTTTTACGAAATTGGTTATGCATCAGTCAATGTAAGTCCCCGCACCCCCCTCCGGGGGAATAGCGGGGCTTATATTTTCGCTGCTGTGAAAGCCCCGGTAAAAGCCCCGCACTGCGGGGCATCATGAAATGTTAAGCCCCGGGGTATGCCCAGGTAAAGCCCGGTTAAAACCCCGGTAAAGCCCCCGGGGTGTGTCCCGGCCCATTTGTAAAAGCCCCGGTAAAGTCCCCGCACTGCGGGGCATCATGAAAGGTAAAAGCCCCGGTGTATGCCCCGGTAAAGCCCCGCCCCTCCCCCGGAGGGGGGGTGCGGGGATTCACATTGACTGATGCATTACCATGGCAAGAATTTTTGAAAATATGCTTTTGGTCTCGAAATTAGGCATTTTAAGCAATAAACATATTTGGCAAACGTAGATATATAAAATAAAATTATAAGAAATTAATGTTGTATTAGTTCTGTAAAACACAAATTATTGCTATAGTAACCATTTTAATATTTCACCCAAAAATCATAAATCAATATATTTGTAGAATCGGTATACATTATCAATGCTGCAAAAACAATATTTATCTTGACAAACATAATTGTTCAACGTAATCTTACCTTGACCTTGGACATGAAGGCTACATGGGTGTGGTATGGAATGAAAATATGGATGAAGATAAGGAAGGTTAGGAAGTTTGAGGTCAATCCGACTTTCCGTCACAGAGATAATAGGTGCACAAACTCTTTAACGTGGATGGACGGACAAACAAACTGATGGAATTACGAAAACTCTATACCCCTCGATATACTTTGTATGCCGGGGAGTATATCTATAGTTTGTATACACAGTTAAACTTTATATATTTTACAACAATTACAAACAAGAGCAAGCAGTCATACCTGGAACACGACAGGTGACATATGTCATCAGTCCCTTTTTTCCTGTCACAGCCATAGCTCAGGAACTAGGCTGGTGACATATGTCATCAGTCCCTTTTTTCCTGTCACAGCCATAGCTGAGGAACTAGACAGGTGACATATGTCATCAGTCCCTTTTTTCCTGTCACAGCCATAGCTCAGCAACTAGACAGGTGACATATGTCGCCAGTCCCTTTTCTCCTGTCACAGCCATAGCTCAGGAACTAGACAGGCAGGGATTAAGCCATGGATTTTGGGAAGGGGCCTTTTTTTCACCGCTAGCGCGTCGCCATTAAACAGATTTTCCGACTTATCATTTTCTCAATATTCGCCGCAAATTTGAAAATTACAGTACAGTTAACCCTATTTTAGATACAAAACCTATCTGGAGATCTGCATCATCCTACAGCATTCTGTGCAAAGTGCTCCACCTATATCACTGCATGCTCATGGTAAAATAGAAAATATTTGGTGGCCGGACTAGGCGGTGGCTGGAGGTATCCATTGTTCACTTGCTCTAGTTTCTACTACCAGAGCTCCAGTTAAGGTGCGTAATTTGGAGGTAAATTTCTTATTTCTCCATCAAAAATGGCAAGTTGCGAGTCCTTTAGAATCGTCTCAATGAGACGATTCTAAAGGACTCCCAACTTGCCATTTTTGATGAAGAAATAACAAAATTTCACGCCAAGTTAGTCAAATTACGCACCTTAACTGGAGCTCTGTACTATACTGGTTTAGTTAGTGCAATAAGGCACTTTATGTCATGAATTGTTAGACATTTCTTTCCTCATTATTAACTCTGCGTGCTAGCGGTGAAAATATCCGCCAAACAAATTAGGAGTATATGTTTTATTTCTCTCTGTAAATATGTCATGGAATTTCATCAGAATTGAGTCCTCAGGACTCAATTCTAATGAAATTCCAAGACATATTCATGATATTTACAGGGAGAAATAAAAGAAAATATGATGATTTCTTGTCCGCTAGTTTTGAACTATTTATAGCCCACAAATTTCCCTGCATGCAGAGTTAAATTATATGCCAATAAGTGTTGCACAATATGCAAAAATCTGCCATATTGTAAAACCAGATATCGACTTGATCAAAAGAATTTGTAATCTCTCTTAAAATATTTGCACTTTCTCCTATCTTGTGACTACTCATTTGAACCGTCTTGCTGAGATGGTTCAAATGAGTCGTTGCAACATTAATAAATGGATAAAAATGATCAAAATAATGCAAGGAATGTGTTGACATGTCTAGTGACTGTATAAGGCAAGGCTCCAGATAAGCTGTGTATTTGCTTAAATACCCAATTAAAATTGCCAAAATCCCAATTGAAATCAGAAGTAGCGAGTATCAAAAAGCAATACAAATTTTATGGTACCTTTATCATGCTGCATCACAAACATAGCATATTTTTCTTTGTTTTCTAAGAAAACACATCTTGGTATTTCATTAGAATTGTCTCCAAGGAGACAATTCTAATGAAATGCCAAGACATGTTTTCATTTCGAAGCAAACTATTCAATAATTGCTGTCTGTTGATGTGTAAACAGTAGTGTGATTTTATTTTACCCAATTAAAATTTTGAAATACCCAATTGCTTCAGAAATGATGGAAGGTCATCGAGCCAATTCCTACCCTTAAATATAAGATAAAAAAATATCAGTCCTTATTAATTCAAGGGCATTACAAAAACTCCAGAGCTCCAGATAAGGTGCGTATTTGCGTAAATTACCCAATTAAAATTGTCAAAAACCCAATTGAAATCAGAAGTAGCGAGTATCAAAAAGCAATGAAGATTTTATGGTACCTTTATCATGCCAGGCGCGGATACAGGGGGGGGGCCAGGGGGTCCGGACCCCACCCCCCTGCTCCCGGCAAAAAAAAAGAAAATACGAAAATCTACAATACTCGAATAGTTGGATGACTTTTTTCGTGGCCTAGGTGTCAGGAAATCGCATCTGCGGCGATCTGGCATCTAAAATTTTCCTGGGGGAGGAGACAATTCTAATGAAATGCCAAGACATGTTTTCATTTCGAAGCAAACTATTCAATAATTGCTGTCTGTTGATGTGTAAACACTAGTGTGATTTTATTTTACCCAATTAAAATTTTGAAATACCCAATTGCTTCAGAAATGATGGAGTGAAAATACTCAATTACTAATTCCTTATCTGGAGCCCTGGTATAGGGACATGTACCTGGCTGACATCTGTGATATTGTAATAGCAGATTTCGTCTGGATCAACAACCTGTCCCTATATTTGTAATTTATACATGAAAATATATGCTGTTACAACCCAAACAGTTCAAATTAGTGGCCACAACCTTACATTGTAATTGTTTATGGAGAAATGACAAACACAATAAAGGAATATGCAGAATTGTTTAACAACTGCGCAGGTATCTGGCCAAAAATCTGCGATATTGTAATACCAGCATTGGCACGACGTCGATGCTGCATTTCTTGTACTGGTATGTGTTTGGCATCAAAATGCTTTACAGGTAGGTGGTCATGACTTGAATGCACTTTCCTTTCATTACTTCGCATAGTAGGTGAGCAGATTTCATCAAAATTGCAAAGTATATTTGTCTAGCAAAGTATACTTTGAGGGAGTAATCATTTATTTTTCCCGAAATGCATTATTTCATATAGAACTAACGACGGCATATATTTGATGATTAAAAATATGAAGAATTATTATACTGAATTTATTACATTATCACAGCCAAAATGGCTGTGATAATGTAATAAATTCAGTATAATAAGAATTAATAAATTTATCCTTAAATTGAAAATCAAAGTGTACTTAGATAAGTGTACTTAGATAAGT
The DNA here is from genome assembly GCA_029237695.1 of Conchocele bisecta. Classification (NCBI taxonomy): domain Eukaryota; kingdom Metazoa; phylum Mollusca; class Bivalvia; order Lucinida; family Thyasiridae; genus Conchocele; species Conchocele bisecta. The sequence goes on from CM055279.1 coordinate 42,901,790, forward strand.
GTACTTAGATAAGTGTACTTGGATAAGTGTACTTAGATAAATGTACTTAGATAAGTGTACTTAGATAAGTGTACTTGGATAAGTGTACTTAGATAAGTGTACTTAGATAAGTGTACTTAGATAAGTGTACTTGGATAAGTGTACTTGGATAAGTGTACTTATATAAGTGTACTTATATAAGTGTACTTGGATAAGTGTACTTATATAAGTGTACTTAGATAAGTGTACTTGGATAAGTGTACTTGGATAAGTGTACTTGGATAAGTGTACTTGGATAAGTGTACTTGGATAAGTGTACTTGGATAAGTGTACTTAGATAAGTGTACTTGGATAAGTGTACTTGGATAAGTGTCTTGGAAGTGTACTTGATAAGTGTACTTGGATAAGTGTACTTGGTAGTGTACTTGGATAAGTGTACGTACTTGGATAAGTGTACTTGGATAAGTGTCTTGGATAAGTGTACTGGATAAGTGATATCTTGGATAAGTGTACTTGGATAAGTGTACTTGGATAAGTGTACTTGGATAAGTGTACTTGGATAAGTGTACTTAGATAAGTGTACTTTGCAATGTTGGTAAATACATGTAGGCTACAGGAACAATACACTCAGGTAACTGCTTGCATGTCACTGGATTTGATATAGGAATGAATGGCCTTTTTGTGGAATTGGTTGCGCGTATACATGTGGTCCAGGCAGACATATAGATGTAACTATGACGATTCCAATGGCGGTATGCAATATACGTACATGTATATGTCAGTTTTCAAACGTGTGTAAAAATGTTTCTCTACAAGCAACATTAAATAATATTAATAAAATAAACTTATTAACAACGGCAGATACATGTATGTGGGAGTATGATGTATTGGGGGATCCTATAAAAAAAGATACAAGAATGGTGGTGTCGAACCCACAACCCTCAACGGAAAATTACTAAAAAAGGATAACTGTAACCACTACGCTACATGCATCAGATACTAAATATATGTCTTGGTTACAGGTCGATATAAGTACACGTATGTATAACAATGCTTGTATGTTCTAAAATTATATACTGAATTCACAGGTGCATTGTTATCGATTAATAATTCCAGCACAAAAATATTTACACAATTCCCTAACATTTGATTGGCCCGTAGCAAGTCTCTGTTAAAATTTATATCCCAATAAACTCCCACGCCGAACTACTTTCCGTAACCGTGAGGTGCAGTTAAAATAATTCTTAAGAAAACGGAAAATAAAACAGATTTTCTTGATGAATTTATTTAAAATGCTGGAATTATAAGGAATGAATGGCCTTTTTGTGGAATTTATCGGGGATATAAACTTGGAAAAGTCGCGGGAATACTGGACGAGGCCTTCCGGCCTTCGTCCAGTATTCCCGTGACTTTTCCAAGTTTATAACCCGATAAATTCCACAAAAAGGCCATTCATTCCTATAATATGGACTTGATCATGCATGCATTTCCCATGGAGTGCTTGGCATATGTTGATGTGATGCACATACGATTCGAGTGCCTGTGCTTACTATTTTCTTTTTTAACAAATACTTACCGTAACAAGAAAAGTGACAAATTGATTCCGAATATGCCTGAATGCTGTTTGAATATATTTCGGTCCAATAGTTGTCACATACATGTACTTGCTACATCGTCGAGCGGCTCGAGCCAATGTAAGTTTTGCACTTTTTACACACCTTATTTACCTAGTTATTATGGTTCAATATGGAAACTCCTGTGACCTTTGCCCTTGCCACTTTATCGGAAACCAACAGTAGTACAATAGTAGGTATATATAGAGAATATTAGTATAGTGTCATGAACGTGAATAAATATCTGTCGAGGCTGAGAAATCAGGATGGGCGAGGCTTGCCGAGCACATCCTGATTTCGAGCCGAGTCAGATATTTATTCACGTTCATGACACTATAATAATATTCTATTTATCCCGTTAACCACATCAAAGTTGTTCAAATGTCTCTAAAAATGCATTTGTGGCCTCATAAGTTTGTCTTCTGAAGCGACAAGATTATCGTGTTACGTCATTCTAGTAGCGACATAGTTGACGGGATAAAATATGGTATGTGCTGTGTGGTTGGCCAGGTAAAAGTGATACACTGTGCGATTTTCTGTGCATGAGGTTATTTATAATGGTGGTTTGTGTTGTTAAAAACACAGGCACAAACCTGTCCAGTAAACTGACATGGTTTACTGTTTGGTGTATTATAATTGATAGGAGTCCGTTCTCCTGGCTGTTCTACATTATTGTGATTAGCTACATTATATCATATGTTCTACTTCACATTTTGGGTTCTTTGTCAAACGGCAGAACAGGTGAAACTGGCTGATGGCTGGAACACACAAAGATGGCCGACTTGGCTCCTCCTTGTGCTGTATAGGATACAGTAACGAGACAGTCTTCACATATACTTAGCAATTATCTTTGAATCAAACGATGATCAGGTATACAGAGCTCCAGATAAGGTGCGTATTGGCATATTTTACGCAATTATTTTACCTGAATACACATTGATTATCAAAAGTGGGAGTACAAAATACGCACAGCAACGTGAAAATACACATTGATTTTCAAATTAAGTAGTGAAAATACTGTCATAAAGCTGCTTTTTGCAGCTCAAATAAGTGAATGTTTAAAGTTGTTATATTTTTATCATTTGTTCCCTACATGTAGTTCGTAATGAAGAAAATCAATAATCCATTTGTAAAAGTAAAATACGCAATGATTTTGAAATCAGGTATAGTAAGCTTTAGACACAAAGCTTATCTGGAGCGCTCGGTATAGAACGGGTCCTTAAACAAGCGTGCATCTTTGTGCTAATGGAAAAACTATATGCAGAGCTGCAGATAAGCTGCGTATTTGTGTAAATACCCAATTAAAATTGTCAAAAACTCAATTGAAATCAAAAGTAGTGAGTATCAAAAAGCAATGAAAAATTTGTGTTAAAGAAAACAATAAACAGACCACAAATATAGCATATTTTATTATTTTCCATGAAAACACATCTTGGTATTTCATTAGAATTGTCTCCAAGGAGACAATTCTAATGAAATGCCAAGATATGTTTTAATTTCGAAGCAAACCATTCAATAATTGCTGTCTGTTGGTGTATAAACAGTACTGTGATTTTATTTTTGCCAATTAAAATGTTGAAATACCCAATTGCTTCAGAAATGATGGAGTGACAATACTCAATTACAAATTCCTTATCTGGAGCCCTGTCTTTGTGCTAATGGCAAAACTATATGAGGGTTGAAACTGTTTTAGTTTTGAACTTTATTTATTGTACAACGATCACAAACAAGCGTGTAGAGCAATTATACAAATGCTTTTGTTAGCAGAGATGGGGGCATAAGGGTGATGATTAATGTGGGAGGAAACCAGACGGGAGTACCTGGAGGTAAACCCACTTGTCCGATCTGACAATCACCTTACCATCTCACATACTGCCCCGGTCGAGGATCGAACCCGGGCCGCATTGGTGAGAAGTTGAGGGCCGTGCTTGTTACTGATTGCGCCAACCGGACAACGGTGTTAGTCTTTTCAGTACATCTATGTATTTTCCATTTTCTATCCCACTCTGTGTTTTGTACCTTGCTCCAGATAAGCTTTGTGTCTAAATAGTATTGTACGCCCTGATTTCAAATTGAATACGTATCGTATTCTGCCGATTATAAGTCACATTTTTATGCCCCACCACGATAGTGGAGGGGGCATTTAGTGTTACCCTTGTCCCGTCCGTCCGTCACAAAACTTTAACGCTCGGGTAAATGTCTCATAATTTCTTCATCCTTTGACCGATCTGCTTCATATTTCATATACACATTGCTCTAATGGTTCTCTACCGCCCTGTGCCAAGCCCAGGGTCAAGGTCATATACTTAGTGCTTCAAAAACTTTAACGCTCAGGTAAATATCTTATAATTTCTGTTTTCTTTCACGAATCAGCTTCATATTTCATATACGCATTGCTCTAATGGTCCTCTACCGCCCTGTGCCAAATCCACGTTCGTCCTGTCCCCGCCAAGCCCAGGGTCAAGGTCACATACTTGGTGCTTCAAAAAACTTAACGCTCGGGTAAATATCTTATAAAATCTGTTTCCTTTCACGGATCAGCTTCATACTTCATATACGCATTGCTCTAATGGTCCTCTGCTGTCCTGTGCCAAATCCACATTCGTCCTGCCCCCGCCAAGCCCAGGGTCAAGGTCACATACTTGGTGCTTCAAAAACTTTAACGCTCGGGTTAATATCTTATAATTTCTGTTCCCTTTCACGGATCAGCTTCATACTTCATATACGCATTGCTCTAATGGTCCTCTATCGCCCTGTGCCAAATCCACGTTCGTCCTGCCCCCGCCAAGCCCAGGGTCAAGGTCACATACTTGGTGCTTCAAAAAACTTAACGCTCGGGTAAATATCTTATAAAATCTGTTTCCTTTCACGGATCAGCTTCATACTTCATATACGCATTGCTCTAATGGTCCTCTGCTGTCCTGTGCCAAATCCACATTCGTCCTGCCCCCGCCAAGCCCAGGGTCAAGGTCACATACTTGGTGCTTCAAAAACTTTAACGCTCGGGTTAATATCTTATAATTTCTGTTCCCTTTCACGGATCAGCTTCATACTTCATATACGCATTGCTCTAATGGTCCTCTATCGCCCTGTGCCAAATCCACGTTCGTCCTGCCCCCGCCAAGCCCAGGGTCAAGGTCACATACTTGGTGCTTCAAAAACTTTAACGCTGAGGTAAAAAAAAATTTTGACTTGGAATTTGGTCTCATTTATTATCAAAGCGATATGTGGGGCATCGGTGTTCTATGAACACATTTTCTAGTTTTTACTCAGATTTGTATCCCAGAAAGCCACTGCGTCTTATAAATACCGGTACATTTAGATACATGAGCATTTTTTTCCACCCGAAATATTGACATAAACGACCAAAAATAAAAAAAATAAAATGCGTTCCTATATTTGTTGTTGTTGTTAGTCTTTGGGGTAACATCCCGTATTGGAAATATGGATTCGTATTCTAAACAGTTCGCACCTTACTCGTTCCGGCCCTGTGTCACATTCGGTACACATTTTCTATACCGAAGGCGAACAGTGTATACCAAGATCAGATCCAGTATACCAAATTTGCTGATTTAGCCTATTTTTAAAATGGCATGTTCGTACCCTAACCAGTTCGCCCCATATTCGTTACGGCCCTGTATCGGGAACACGTAATTGACTGAATTTCCGAGTTAATGGTCTATGGATTTATTATTGGGAATGCACATTGATTTACAAGCTGATCTGTGTCTACAATATGTACAGTGGGCTTCGATTATAGACAAGAAGGGTTTCCCATGTGTTGACAATGTGTAATTTGCGGTGTTTGCCAGTTATTTTGAAAGGTGAGAAACTGAGAACTGCCTAATTGCCATCCTTAATCTCAGTCGTGTCAAACGTCAATTACTAAATTTTCAACAACAACTTGGAGATTAATTGTATTGGTCCGAAACGTCCAGGGTACGAAGCTTGTGAGTGACTAAAAAACAGCGCCTGGTAGTATTTATAAACAACAACTACAACTCTGTGATTTGTTTTTTTTTCATTTTCACATAGGGTAACCTATGTATTGTAATCGCCTCGGACAGTTAGCCACGCCCCAGACCCCCCTCGATGGGCTAGTCCGTAGTGATATCTTGGAGTAACCATAACAACAAAATGCATTGTGTTACTCAACGTTTAACTGTCATACGCAACCGCTAATTGAAAATAATATTATGAAAAACTACTTGCACTGAACAATATCAACAACGGATGTTCTACGTACAAAAATACATCGGATTATTTTGTTGCGCGTGATTTGCCCCCATTTGCGTCACAAATCGTGCGGTCATCGCTAAATTTAGTAACAGGCTATAGTTTTCGGCAGAGTTAACTCCCCTCCGAATACTCTCCACCGGTGTACACATTCCCGAATTCGGCCTGATTGACATTTGTCTATGGTGGCCAATACACGCCAACATGAGTGTCAATTATACGTTCAGGGAAGGAGGTCAATAAGTCAGTAAGTGATAAATTACAGTCAGGGAACAAATTAATGGCAGTATAACACATCCAGCGTAGATTAATACCCATATTAATGCAAGTACTGAAAATATGACAACAAAAAAATTATAACAAGTTTGGGCTTCCATACATTGAAAATGTTGTCAGCTGTTTCCCCAATGACGTCATTTGTATGTTTTAATATACTCGATCCGGGGCCAACTATTTCATTCACAAAACAGAAGTAAACATGGCGATGTCAAAGTAATGCAGAAACTTGAACAAAAATCTTGCTACAACATTGTTTTGTACCGACATGGCATTTTCAGGCGCGACACCGCTTCCGTGGTGGAATTCTTGTAACTATTGCTCTTCAATCAGTTTTCAATATATCTATAATGATCATAGATATCTGGAATCTGTATTTATACTTGAATTGATGATGTCTTGTATATTTGTTACCGTATCTTTCTGATATTGCTATGCATAATCTGTAATGTTGTTGAATGTTTTGGTACATACTGTAGCAGTGCATACTGTACTTGTGCCATATCAATAGTTTACCCCTTCCCCATTAAAGCTTTCAATATATCTATAATGATCATAGATACATGTATCTGGAATCTGTATTTATACTTGAATTGAAGATGTCTTGTATATTTGTTACCATATCTTTCTGATATTGCTATGCATAATCTGTAATGTTGTTGAATGTTTTGGTACATACTGTAGCAGTACATACTGTAGTTGTGCCATATCAATAGTTTACCCCTTAACCATTAAAACGCTGAAAAAGAAAATTACGTCTGCTCATTTTTTATATTTTAATCTCTAAAAACCAGTTTTGGCAGCGCAGTAGAATCGTCTCAGTATGTTTTTGAGGAGAAAATATAAAAATATTTAAAACAGCAGACGACAATTGTCATTTCCAGCGCTTTAAGGGTTAATGAAACTGCAACACCAACAATCAATCTTTCAGTACTTTGATTTTTTTAGAAAATTGTGTGCGTCTTTTAGCCCCATGTAGACATTTTCCCCCAGATTTTGGTGTGAAAATAGGGGTGCGACTTATGCATGATTGCGACCAATACTCGGCAGAATACGGTATTTTATTTTTACAAATGGATTATTGATTTTCTTCATTATTAAATAGGGAACAACTGATCAAAACAAATTTAAACATTCACTTATTTGAGTGTATTATTACCTATTCACTTATTTATACTGTACCGGTGTCATAGGAAATCTTCCCCCCTGAAAATCTTCCCCCCCGGGGGGGAACATTTTCAGGGTGCACCCCTGAAAATCTTCCCCCGGGGGAAGATTTCCTAGGAAATCTCCCCCCCGGGGGGGTATATTTCCTAGGAAATCTTCCCCCCCACCCTGGAAATATTTCCCCCCCACCAATTTTTTTTTTATTTTTATTTTTTATTTTTTATTATTGTTATTTTGTAGTCAAAAGCGTACTCAGTTGTGTCTTTATTGATCAAAATTCACTCCTAAACAAATATTGTGCTTTATATGTACCACACTATCAACCCCTATATGTACCACACTATCAACCCCCACCCGACATTATTTTATCTTCCATACACAAGTACATACAATATCATGAGGGTGGGGGGGAGGATTTCGTAGGAAATATTCCCCCCCCCCCCCCACCCAACAATATTTCATCTTCCATACACAAGTACATACAATATCATGACGTGGGGGGGGGGGAGGATTTCCTAGGAAAAATTCCCCCCCACCAACATTACTTTATCTTCCATACACATGTACATACTATATCATGACGTTGGGGGTGGGGGAGGATTTCCTAGGAAATATTCCCCCCCCCACCCAACATTATTTTATCTTCCATACACAAGTACATACAATATCCTGACGGGGGGGGGGGATTTCCTAGGAAATCTTCCCCCCCACCCAACATTATTTTATCTTCCATACGCATGTACATACTATATCATGGCGTTGGGGGGGGGGGAGGCATTTCCTGAGGAAATTCTTTCCCCCCCACCTCCCGACCATTTATTTTATCTTCCAGTTATAACATTGTACATACAATATCATGACGGGGGGGGGGAGGATTTCCTAGGAAATATTCCCCCCACCCAAAACTATTTTATCTGCCATACACCATGTACATACTATATCATGAGTTGGGGGGGGGGGAGGATTTTCCTAGGAAATTTTCCTTACCCCCCACCGGACAATAATTTATCTTCCATACCCCAAAGTACCCATTAAACAATTTATTTTCATGACGGGGGGGGGGGGGAGGATTTCCTAGGAAATATTCCCCCCACCCAACATTATTTTATTGGGGGGTGAGGATTTCCTAGGAAATCTTCCCCCCCACCCAACTATTATTTTATCTTTCACCTACACAAGTACATTACAAGGATTCATGGACGTGGGGGGGGGGGGAGGAATTTCCTTAGGAAATCTTCCCCCCCACACCCGACATTATTTTAACTACCATACACAATACATACAATATCATGAGGGGGGGGGGAGGATTTCCTATGAAATATCCCCCCCACCCAACAATATTTCAACTCCCATACACAAGTACATACAATATCATGACGTGGGGGGGGGATGATATCCTATGAAATATACCCCCCCACCCAACATTATTTTTATCTTTCCATACACAAGTACATACAATATCCTGACGGGGGGGGGGGGGGGGGAGGATTCCTAGGAAATCTTCCCCCCACCACATATTTAATCTTCCATAAACATGTACATACAATAATCATGACGGGGGGGGGGAAAGATATCCTAGAATATTCCCCCCCCCGCACCCAACATTATTTTATCTGGGGGGGGAGGATTTCCTAGGAAATCTTACCCCACCCGACAATATTTTAGTCTTCCCATACCAAGTACATCCAATATCATGACGGGGGGGGGGGAGGATTTCCTAGGAAATATACCCCCCCACCCAACATTATTTTATCTGGGGGGGAGGATTTCCTAGAAATCTTCCCCCCACCCAACATTATTTTATCTTCCATACACACGTACATACAATATCATGACGTGGGGTGGGGGGGGGAGATTTCCTAGGAAATCTTTTCCCCCCCCAAGACAATAATCTATCTTCCCATACACAAGTACATACAATATCATTAGGGGGGGGGGAGGATTTCCTAGGAAATATTCCCCCCCACCCAACAATATTTCATCTCCCATACACAAGTAACATACAATATCATGACGTGGGGGGGGGAGGATTTCCTAGGAAATATTCCCCCCCCACCCAACATTATTTTATCTTCCATACACAAGTACATACAATATCCTGACGGGGGGGGGGAGGATTTCCTAGGAAATCTTCCCCCCACCCGACATTATTTTATCTTCCATATACAGTAACATACAATATCATGACGGGGGGGGGGGGAGGTTTCCTAGGAAATCCATTCCCCCCCCCCACCCAACTTATTTTATCTGGGGGGGAGGATTTCCTAGAAATCTTCCCCCCCACCCAACTTATTTTATCTTCCATACACAGTACATACAATATCATGACGAGGGGGGGGAGGATTTCACTAGGAAATATTTAATTTTCCCCCCCCCACCCCCCCACCCAACATTATTTTATTCTGCGGGGGGGGAGGTTAGTTTATAGGAAATCTTCCCCCCCCCACCCTAACATTATTTTTATATTCCATACACATGGAACTTACTATATCAATTGACATGGGGGGGGGAGGATTTCCGAGGGGGGGGGGGGAAATTTTCCTTCCCCCCACCCGGACAAATTATTTTTTCTTCCCCCCCATACCCAACAAGTTACATTTTACATTTCATGAGGGGGGGGGGAGGGAATTTCCTAGGAAATTATTCCCCCCCACCCAAACATTATTTTAATTTCCATACAATCCCATAACAAAGGACATACAATTCATGGCGTTGGGGGGTGGGGGGGGGAGGATTTTCCTAGGGAAAATTATTCCCCACCCCGGACCCAACATTATTTTATCTTCCCATATACTTAAGTACATACAATTAATACATGTAAGGGGGGGGGGGAGGGATTTCAAGGGGGAAAGGCGCCCCCACCAGATCAATTTATTTGGGGGGGATTTCTTCAGGAAATTTTCCCCCCCCACCTGTAAACTTTTACATTTTATTTCCATTGACGGGGGGGGGAGGATTTCCTAGGAAATACTTTTCCCCACCCCCAACCCAACATTGACCATTCTGGGGGGGGGGGGGAGGGATTTTACTTAGGAAATTATTCCCTTCCCCCCACCCGAACATTATTTTATCTTCCATACAAACATGTACATACAATTTACATGAGGTGGGGGCGGGGGACGGGGGGGGGGAGGATTTCCTAGGCAAATATTACCCACCCCCCCACCCACCCAACATTATTTTATCTGGGGGGGAGGATTTCCTAGGAAATCTTCCACCCCACCCAACATTATTTTATATTCCCATACACATGTACATATATATCATGGCGTTGGGGGGGGGGAGGGATTTCCTAGGAAATCTTCCCCCCACACCCGACATTATTTTATCTTCCATATACATGTACATACAATATCATGACGGGGGGGGGGGGATTTCCTAGGAAATATTCCCCCCCCACCCAACATTATTTTATCTTCCATACACAAATACATACAATATCCTGAGATTGGGTGGGGGGGGGGGGGGAGGGGGAGGATTTCCTAGGAAATCTTCCCCCCCACCCGACATTATTTTATCTTCCATACACAAGTACATACAATATCATGAGGGGGCGGGGGGGGGGAGGATTTCCTAGGAAATCTCCCCCACCCACATTATTTTATCTTCCATACACATGTACCATACTATATCATGGCGTTGGGGGGGGGGGAGGATTTCCTAGGAAATCTCCCCCCCCACCCGACATTATTTTATCTTCCATATACATGTACATACAATATCATGACGGGGGGGGGGAGGATTTCCTAGGAAAAATTCTCCCCCACCCAACATAATTTTATCTTCCATACACAAGTACATACAATATATCCGGGAGCCGGACATAATCCCCCCCGGACAAAATCCTCCCCGTATCCTGACGTGGGGGGGGGGGGGGGGATTTCCTCAGAAATCTTTCCCCCCACCCAACATTATTTGATATACCATACACATGTACATACAATGTAGACTAATTGTTGAGTGCTAGCTGGGAAATATACCCCCCCCCCCCGATAACAGTGTTGAGTGACTGTAGATCTCCCCCCCACACACACACAACAGTGTAGATTGGATACCAGTATAGGGCAGACAAAGTACACACTATTTGATCAGATGGGGGACTAGTGGTGATTGTACATGAGGCTTAGTCACACTTCCTTCTAATCAGGTTGTTTTCTTATAATTAGTTTATTAGCCCCTTCAATACAGAACATTTTATTATTTTATGATTGTCATAAAATTGGCAGGCACCATAATGTACATATAACAGTCAGTTCATAAACAAGGTACATAATGCAATCAAGTGAACACTCCCAAACCAGCTTAGTGATAATGATATAATACTGTGTTTTTGTGTGTGTGTTTGCCAAGTTGCTTTTCTCGTGTATTGTCACAAAAGATGCAGGGTGTCATATTTCATATGGAATACTGACTGCACACTTGTCAAAATTGTCACCTTATGGGATTGTTTTATAATTCAGGACATTGTTTGTGTTGTACAATTTCAGTATCACACCTCCTGAGAGTGATTATGTCATTTGTATGTAAATAGGTGGGGGGGAAGATTTTCAGGCGGGGGGGGGGGAGATTTCCTAGGATGAACCCTGAAAATCTTCCCCCCCGGGGGGGAAGATTTTCAGGGGGGGAAGATTTCCTGTTACACCGGTAATACAGTTGAAAATTTACTTAGTTGAGTTGCAAAAAGCAGCTCAACTAAGTACATACTTAGTTGAGTTGCAAAAAGCAGCTCAACTAAGTACAGTTTAAATTTTATTACAGTGTTTTCACTGCTCAATTTGAAAATCAATGCATATTTTCACATTGCTGTGCATATTTTGTACTCCCACTGTTGATAATCAATGCGTATTCAGCTAAAATAAGTGTGTAGAATACACTATATAATACGCCCCTTATCTGAAGCTCTGGTATACAATCATGTGTTTTGTCTGTAAGATTTGTTAGCATGGAGAACAAACGGCCTTCAACTGTGAAAATGTACGTTACAACGTCGTTACATGTGCGGCCAGCATAGCCCCAGATCAGCCTGCGCATTCATGCAGTCTGATCTGCGGCTACGCTGGTCGCCCATTGAAGCAATCATTTGTTTCACTGAATAATATATTTGCTGAATCCTGAATTGTATGTGCAGACCCTTATTAAACTGCGCGGGTGTGCAGGTTCTTCCGAGTCTGGCTGTGATGATAATTAGCCCCATTTTATCAACCACAATCTGAGGTTGGGATGGTGCATGTATTTTGGTGATGATTCCATTAAGTGATCTGGTATAGTAAGGGTGCCTAGCACCATATCAGGACACGTGTACAATGTACTATCTGTTAAAGTGCTTAAAGTTTTTAATGTACTTTAACCCTTTCAACACCACAGACCTCTATAGAGACAATGTTTGCAAACAGTGCAGATCCAGATGAGCCGGCTCGTAAAGAGCCGTCTCATCAGGATCTCCACTGTTTGTTAATAATTTTAAACGTCGTACAGATTACCCTTTTAGAAGAATGGGATAATTTGAATGAACAAAATTAATGAAATAGCGTGAAACATTGGCATGGAACATCCTATTAAGTTACTTGGTGTCGAAAGGGTTAATACTGTTAACCCTTTGAAACCGAAAGCCCGCTATATGCAAACAGTGCAGATCCAGATGAGCCGGCTCGTAACGAGCCGTCTCATCAGGATCTCCACTGTTTGTTAATAATTTTAAACGTCGTACAGATTACCCTTTTAGAAGAATGGGATAATTTGAATGAACAAAATTAATGAAATAGCGTGAAACATTGGCATGGAACATCCTATTAAGTTACCTGGTGTTGAAAGGGTTAAGTGGTGATCGTACAGTAATTCCTCGCTGTACTCTCCCCTAATACATGTATATGTATTAGCTGCATTTTTTCCGCTTTATTATAGGAATGAATGGCTTTTTTGTGGAATTTATCGGGGTATAAACTTGGAAAAGTCACGGGAATACTGGACGAAGGCCGGAAGGCCTCGTCCAGTATTCCCGCGACTTTTCCAAGTTTATAACCCCGATAAATTCCACAAAAAGGCCATTAATTCCTTATAATTCCAGCATTTGAAATAAATTCATCAAGAAAATGTGTTTATTTTCCGTTTTCTTAAGAATTATTTTAACTGCGCCTCACGGTTATGGAAAGTAGTTCGGCATGGGAGTTTACTGGGATATAAATTTTGGACCAATCTAATGTTAGGGAATTGTGTACATATTTTTGTGCTGGAATTATAGGCAAGTGGTTGCACTATATCGCTACAGCACGCTACACAGTAAAAATGTGCTAATAACATTTACACTTCGCGCACTAAAATATAGAAATAACCTGCAGGCCTTCGCTACATTGTTATTGAGAGACAATTCTACAATTTAACACAAACTTATTACCATAAACTTACCTAATAAAGTGAGTACTAGCAAAATTCTTACTCCATGAGTAACAAAGAACGCTTCAAATGCACATTTGGAAAGACTACTCTGTCATAACTCTTATGTAATGCAGCATCATTTAAATGTAATTAGAGCTATATACTCAGAACTAGTATATGTTTATGACCTTGCTGTTGAACGGACGTAAAACCCGATCAATCAATCCATCCCACATGCATTGACATTCCCATCTGATGTTGCTGTTGAATGGATGTTGAACCCCAAATCAATCAATCCCTCATACAGGCAGAGCTCCAGATAAGGTGCGTATTGGCGTATTTTGCGCAATTATTTGAGCTGATTACGCATTGATTATCAAAAGTGGGAGTACACAATACGCACAGCAATATGCATTGCTATTCAAATTGAGTAGTGAAAATACTGTCATAAAATTGAAAATTCACTTAGTTGAGCTGCAAAAAGCAAACAGTGTTTAGTGTTTGCTTTTTTTGCAGCTCACATAATTAAGTTAATGTTTAAATTTATTATATTTTTTTTTTATCATTTGTTTCGCCTAGGTGTTATAGCGGAAACAAACAGTTTTATTTTTTTGGCCTAAGTGCAAATCTAGGATCGCCTGCAAATTTCAATTGATGGATTTACAAATATTGAGCATAGGCTGCATGCAATGCAGCCTTTGCTCAATAAATGTAAGTCCAATAAGTGTTTACAAGAAATTATTAATGTGGAATTTACAGACTATCATAATTTTTTACTTACAAACATTTTAGTTGTACAAAGTTTAGTGAAACGGCCCCCAGATGCACTAGATGGTCTGGCTCTAAACTGGTCGATTCTGGCCATAAACCCAATTTCATAAGCCTCCAAATAAGCCTGTTTATTACATAAAATGGCTTTTCACTAAGTGTGTAAACACAGTGTAATAAAAATCATAATACACTCGTGTAATACATTTGTAAATTAGGCAGCTGCAGAAAACATGATGGATATCCTGTACACCTTATTAACTCTTAGACCGCTATCTTATTATTATTTTTGTCGTCTGCTGTTTATTTTCTATTTTCAATTTTTATCATAAAAACATGCTTTAACAGCACTTTAGAATAATTTACAACATGCTTTGACAGCACTTCATAATCATTTCCGTTGGAAATGATTCTGAAGTGCTGTCAAACCATGTTTTTATTGAGAAACAAGGCAAGATATAAAAGTAACAGCGGAGGAAAATTGTTGTGAGTAGCGGTGTAAGGGTTAATACTGCGCAGAAGTATACTACAGATCATAAATGGGCATTGTCAATGTAAATAAATCATAAAATCATAAACGATCGAGTGTCTGAAAAATACCGACGCGGCAAGTAACCGGACCTGTGTAATAAATATAACCTGTAATATGATGTGGGAGTGTCTGTCTACCTTGAACTGTTGCATATCAACCGCAAACTACCATTTTTAAGGAGAGGAACTCTATAAGATAGCAATCTTGCGTTTCAATCCTCTTTACACTGATAGTATACCGAAAAATTATGTAAATTATTATTATAGGAATGAATGGCCTTTTGTGGAAGTAGAAAGTAAACAAAGAACGCTTAAAACGCACATTTGAAAAGACTACTCCGTCATAATTCCAGCACAAAAATATTTACACAATTCCCTAACATTTGATTGGTCCGTAGCAAGTCTCTGTCCAAAATTTATATCCTAGTAAACTCCCATGCCGAACTACTTTCCATAACCGTCAGGCGCAGTTAAAATAATTCTTAAGAAAACGGAAAATAAACACATTTTCTTGATGAATTTATTTCAAATGCTGGAATTATAAGGAATGAATGGCCTTTTTTGTTTAATTTATCGGGGATATAAACTTGGAAAAGTCGCGGGAATACTGGACGAAGGCCGGAAGGCCTCGTCCAGTATTCCCGCGACTTTTCCAAGTTTATACCCCGATAAATTCCACAAAAAGGCCATTCATTCCTATAATAACTCTTATGTAATGCAGTGTAACGAAATGTAATTAGAGTTATGTGCTCAGAACTAGTCGCCGATAGGCAAGAGGGGATAGTCCATGTACATGTACGTGCATACAATGCTTGCATATGTGCGTGCATGCGTTAGTAACACATTTTATTTTTCAATAACTTATGAACCGTGTCACCGATTTTTATAATATTTGGCAATAATGTGCGACACGGCATGGTGCTTTGTTTTGCATACAACATACGTCCGATCGTCCAAGGTCAAGGTCACTGACGAATTGTTTCACGTTGTTTGTAAGGCAAACATGTTAATGTTTTATCAAGGCTGTCAGCGTGGGGATTAGCTTATAGTGATCACTGCCTTTGTTACCTATAGGAAATAGAGAATAGTAGGTTAACCCTTACTACGCTGAATTAAATGTTGTCGTCTGCTGGAAATGTTTTATTTTCAATATTTCTCGACAAAAACCTGGTTTTGACAGCACATGAGAATCGTCTCCAGTGCATTTTGTGATAATTTTTTTTTTTCGGATGTTCAGTCCAGCTACTTCCAGTTTACAGTCGGACTGGTTAAAATTTGTCGGATGGAAATAATTCTAAACTGCTACCAATTAAACCATTTTTTTTATTGAGAAAATGCAAAATAAGAAACAACAGCAGTGTCAGTGTGTTAATATGACCATCACAACTTTGAACTTTTGCACACAGTAAGATGTTCTCTGGAGTTTCTCAATTCTGTCATACTTCTATATCCTTTGATGGATTACTTTAATATTTCAATACATTATACTTGTGATAAATGCCACACATGCATGCTGTCTTTAATATGACCTTGACCTTTTGAAATTCACAACTTTCAACTTTTTCACACATTCATCATATTGCCCGGCCTTTAAACACCAACAAACAACCTGTCTAGCTCGGGATGGTGCTTTGTTTTGTATATGACCCATGCCCGTACACCCAAGGTCACTGGGGACTTATGTTCACTGTCTTTGTAAGGCAAATGCGTTCAAGTAATCAAAGTAATCCTACCATCGGAAAACCAGCACCCACATCTGAGTATAATGTCATAAACGATGAAGTCGATGAAAACTGCAAATAACTTGGAGCGAGAGCAAGTAACACTGTCTTTTTGCACATCTCAAAATATCGCGGGTTTGGATGTCTTCCAGTGGTATGCCGTATGATCAACCAATTCACCGATTGAATGCGGCAGTTACATTTTTTTGTGCCGTCTTGTTTCACAAAATTTGCATTTATATTATCCGATGTCAAGAATGGGAGTTTGCTGTGTAATAACAATACAAAAGTTTAATAATAAAGTGTAATAAATATACAAATGAAACAGATACCGATACATATCTGTACTGCATCCATGTATGTGGTTGTGCTTATGCAATGCATAAAATCCAACATTTGTGATGATTCAACAGAGATCCAGATGAGTTTTGTATCTAAAGAGTATTATACACCCAGATTTCAAATTCAATGCATATTTTACTTCTACAAATGTATTATAGGTTTTCTTCCTTATTAAATAGGGAACAAATGATAAAAAACATTATATTTCTTTGAAATTCACTTATTTGAGCTGCAAAAAGCAAACACTGCTCAACTAAGTAAATGTTCAACTTTATTACAGTACTTTCACTACTCAATTTGAAAATCAATGCGTATTTTCACATTGCTGTGAGTATTTTGTTCTCGTACTTTTGATAATCAATGCGTATTCTGCTAAAATAAGTGCGTAAAATACGCCAATGTAAAATGGAGCTCTGATGTACATGTATGTTAAGCTTGTTGATCGACTTCATAAGAAACTCGGCACAGTCGTGTTTCTCATGGACTCAGTAATTTGTTGAATAACGTATTGAACCATCACTAGTGTAAGAATCTTCTATTTATTTAACTCGTAGACTTTACTTCATAAAAAACTCTGCATAATTACCTTGTTTCTCATGGAATCGTATTGAACCATCACTTTGTGTAAGAATCTTCTATTTATTTAACTCATAGACTGACTTCATAAAAAACTCTGCATAATTACCTTGTTTCTCATGGAATCGTATTGAACCATCACTTGTGTAAGAATCTTCTATTTATTTAACTCGTAGACTGACTTCATAAAAAACTCTGCATAATTACCTTGTTTCTCATGGAATCGTATTGAACCATCACTTGTGTAAGAATCTTCTATTTATTTAACTCGTAGACTGACTTCATAAAAAACTCTGCATAATTACCTTGTTTCTCATGGAATCGTATTGAACCATCACTATGTAAGAATCTTCTATTTATTTAACTCGTAGACTTGACTTCATAAAAAACTCTGCATAATTACCTTGTTTCTCATGGAATCGTATTGAACCATCACTTGTGTAAGAATCTTCTATTTATTTAACTCGTAGACTTTACTTCATAAAAAACTCTGCATAATTACCTTGTTTCTCATGGAATCGTATTGAACCATCACTTGTGTAAGAATCTTCTATTTATTTAACTCGTAGACTGACTTCATAAAAAACTCTGCATAATTACCTTGTTTCTCATGGAATCGTATTGAACCATCACTTGTGTAAGAATCTTCTATTTATTTAACTCGTAGACTGACTTCATATAAAAAACTCTGCATAATTACCTTGTTTCTCATGGAATCGTATTGAACCATCACTTGTGTAAGAATCTTCTATTTATTTAACTCGTAGACTGACTTCATAAAAAACTCTGCATAATTACCTTGTTTCTCATGGAATCGTATTGAACCATCACTAGTGTAAGAATCTTCTATTTATTTAACTCGTAGACTTGACTTCATAGAAAACTCTGCATAATTACCTTGTTTCTCATGGAATCGTATTGAACCATCACTTGTGTAAGAATCTTCTATTTATTTAACTCGTAGACTTGACTTCATAAAAAACTCTGCATAATTACCTTGTTTCTTATGGAATCGTTTTGAACCATCACTAGTGTAAGAATCTTCTATTTATTTAACTCGTAGACTTGATTTCATAAAAAACTCTGCATAATTACCTTGTTTCTCATGGAATCGTTTTGAACCATCACTAGTGTAATGAACTTCTATTTATTTAACTCGTAGACTTGATTTCATAAAAAACTCTGCATAATTACCTTGTTTCTCATGGAATCGTATTGAACCATCACTTGTGTAAGAATCTTCTATTTATTTAACTCGTAGACTTGATTTCATAAAAAAACTCTGATAATTACCTTGTTTCTCATGGAATCGTATTGAACCATCACTTGTGTAAGAATCTTCTATTTATTTAACTCGTAGACTTGATTTCATAAAAAACTCTGCATAATTACCTTGTTTCTCATGGAATCGTATTGAACCATCACTTGTGTAAGAATCTTCTATTTATTTAACTTGTAGACTTGACTTCATAAAAAACTCTGCATAATTACCTTGTTTCTCATGGAATCGTATTGAACCATCACTTGTGTAAGAATCTTCTATTTATTTAACTCGTAGACTTGATTTCATAAAAAACTCTGCATAATTACCTTGTTTCTCATGGAATCGTATTGAACCATCACTTGTGTAAGAATCTTCTATTTATTTAACTCGTAGACTGACTTCATAAAAAACTCTGCATAATTACCTTGTTTCTCATGGAATCGTATTGAACCATCACTTGTGTAAGAATCTTCTATTTATTTAACTTGTAGACTTTACTTCATAAAAAACTCTGCATAATTACCTTGTTTCTCATGGAATCGTATTGAACCATCACTTGTGTAAGAATCTTCTTTATTTATTTAACTTGTAGACTTTTCTTTATTCTAAAAAACTCTGCATAATTACCTTGTTTCTCATGGAATCGTATTGAACCATCACTTGTGTAAGAATCTTCTATTTATTTAACTTGTAGACTTTACTTCATAAAAAACTCTGCATAATTACCTTGTTTCTCATGGAATCGTATTGAACCATCACTTGTGTAAGAACTTCTATATTTATCAAGTAGACTTGATTTCATAAAAAACTCTGCATAATTACCTTGTTTCTCATGGAATCGTATTGAACCATCACTTGTGTAAGAATCTTCTATTTATTTAACTCGTAGACTGACTCATACTCTGCATAATTACTTGTCTCATGAATCGTATTGAACCATCACTTGTGTAAGAATCTTCTATTTATTTAACTCGTAGACTTTACTTCATAAAAAACTCTGCATAATTACCTTGTTTCTTATGAAATCAGTAAATGACGACATATTAAGTTACAGTGGAACCTCTCCAAACCGGACACCCTGGGAGGTCCCCAGGGTGTCCAGTTTGGAGATGTTCCACTGTAAATCAGACATGTAAGCACTTCATGACACATTCTAGTGTTTTGCAATCATGAAAACTCATTGTAATCAGAGATACATAACAGCGAAACACATCTAAGGTAAACATCTATATTTTCCTGAGTGTCCGGTTTAGAGGGGTTCGTTCCACTGTATTTCAAGTTTCTTACGTATGGTAAATGTCATATTATGTTGAATAATCGATGTATGCTGGCAGTGGGGGACATTTTCATTAAATTATTTCAAATTTTACAAAGTGATGTACTAGACCTGACTCATATGTACATCAGTAAATGTCATATCGTGTCGACTGTCGTCAGTTAGGGTAGATCTGTCAACGACACTGGCTCCATATACAGACAACTGTACCAGATCCTAGTTGTGTATCTATCAGACTACAACATATTTCAAATGGACACACATGAGGGATCGTAGCTAGTTATTTCCATTGGAAAATCTATTTATAGAGATCCAGTCATGTGGTATTTTAGCGATTTATTTTCTTCTGAACACCGAGTACAACCATTGATATTGCCAACAGAGTAGACCCATATCAGACTGCAGTCTCATCTGCGTCTACACTGGTTGTGATAATATTAATATTTGTGAAAATATGAATCTCTTCAATAATACAGTCTGCAGTCCTGGGTCAGATTACGCAGATACAGGGCTCCAGATAAGCGATTAGTAATTGAGTATTGTCACTGCATCATTTCTGAAGCAATTGAGTATTTCAAAATTTTAATTGGGTAAAATAAAATCACACTACTGTTTACACATTAGCAGACCGCAATTATTGAATAGTTTGCTTCTAATGAAAACATGTCTTGGCATTTCGTTAGCATTGTCTCGATGAGACGGTTCAAATGAGTGGTCACAACATATACTTTTTGTTGCACCCGCTTGCGGACAGCGCGACATAGTGGGCGCAGTGGCGTGCGTATGTACGTCCATATGTGGCGACGGCCATCTGCATGTAGTATTGAGTAGTAAAAAATTGAAATAAAGTATTATTTTGTTTTAAATCGTACCCGTATACCGTACGTGTATTTAGAATGCAATGGGCTAAAATGCCCAAGTCTGGTATTCTCTGTATTGGTACATGTATACACACATGGCTCAATTACATTGGAGCCTCCCCAGGCAGAGCTCCAGTTAAGGTGCGTAATTTGGAGGTAAATTTCTTATTTCTCCATCAAAAATGGCAAGTTGGGAGTGCTTTAGAATCGTCTCAATGAAACGATTTGGAGGTAAATTTCTTATTTCTCCATCAAAAATTGCAAGTTGGGAGTGCTTTAGAATCGTCTCAATGAGACGATTTGGAGGTAAATTTCTTATTTCTCCATCAAAAATGGCAATTTCTCCATCAAAGACGATTCTAAAGGACTCCCAACTTGCCATTTTTGATGAAGAAATAACGAATTTTCACCCCAAGTTGGTTAAATGACACACCTTAACTGGAGCTCTGCTCCCAGGGTGTTTGGTTTAAAGAGGTTCCAATATACAAAACTACTTATCTGGGGTTCCTTGCTTCTGGTCAGTTTACTGGAGTTGGATGATATTTACATCTCGTTAGCAAATTAGGCACAGGTTCAGCAGATTAATATTTGGATAAATCAATAAGTGGTAGACCTTTGTTTACTGGTCAAGCAGTGGTCAACTGTGAGTAGTATGTGTGGTCATTAACCCTTTCACCCCTAAATAACTGGAATGGATTTTGATATGTTAATTTTCCGACCAATCCAGTTGTCACAAAATGATTTTCAGACTAGTCCATTTATGAAAATTGGATGTTTTTTCTCTAAAAAAATATGTAAACTGCAAAAAGTACAGATCTTGCTAAGACGGCTTGTCAATAGTATTTTGTAAACCCTCATTTACAGATAGGGATGGGTTGTGGCCTAGGGGTTAGAACACCTGACTTCCAATCCAGAATTTGTCGGATCAAACCTTGCTTTGGGCATCAAAATACTTTCATAGTATTTCCATCTCACTGGTCTGTGGGATGAGACTTTAAACCACGGTCCCTGACCTCTATATGACCTTTTCTGTTGCTGAAATGTTAAACCAATTCACTTATCATTTACAGATAATTTCTGAACAGACCTCCAGTTAAGGTGCATAATTTGACAAAATATTCAAGATATTTTTCGTAGTTCTTCACCAAAAATGGCAAGTTGGGAGTTTTTTAGAATCGTCTCAATGAGACGATTCTAAAACACTCCCAACATGCCATTTTTGGTGAAGAAATAACAAAATTCCCCCCAAAGTTGATCCTAATACACACCTTAACTGGAGCTCTGCTGAATGTAGCGAATTGTATTGGGTGGTTGTTGTATGACGGTATTTTTGTATGTATGTGGGTGGTGTATATACATGGCAGTGACTGACGTATGAAAATACATTAGTTAATTGTATGTAAAGGCATTCGGCGTGTTTGGCTTTCATCGGTATAGCTATTTATGAACAACAAGGCTTCTAGCTTTGGTCGGACACGACCTCATATCATAACACATTTCGCAATTTTATTAATGCTAATGTAAATATTTTGGCGGGAAGTGCACATGTTCATTTGAGAAAAAAAGCTTTTGCAGCTCAACTATGTAAATTTCACTACTCAATTTGAAAATCAATGCGTATTTTCGCATTGGTGCGAGTATCTTGTACTCCACATTTGATAATCAGTGCTTATTCTGCTACAATAAGTGTGTAAAATACGCCAATACACACCTTATCTGGAGCATTGAGTGATTGTACTTTCCCTGCCAACCCCAACAAAGTTGTTTCATGCCAATTGTACACTACTGTCTGTTTCACGTTTTGCTGACGACAAACTTATGGCAAAATCAATATTTGATGGAATTTCATGA
Organism: Conchocele bisecta; assembly: GCA_029237695.1. NCBI lineage: Eukaryota > Metazoa > Mollusca > Bivalvia > Lucinida > Thyasiridae > Conchocele > Conchocele bisecta. The sequence continues at coordinate 42,924,622 of CM055279.1, forward strand.
ATTGTAATTTTCGTGGAGGGTTTCTTTTTTGTTATTGATAAAAAAAAGTACTTGCATTTAAATATTTGTTATGCCCCACCACGATAGTAGAGGGGGCATTTAATGTTACCCTTGTCCGTCCTGTCCGTCCGTCTTGTCCGGGCAACCAAACTGGAGGAAGGGGCCAATGGGAGAATCCTTTGATTTATTACGTGTGGCCCCTTATTCTATTCATAACGAGGGGCCGTCTGGAATGTCTGTCTGTCCGTCCGTCTGTCCGTCACCAACCTTGTAAGTCGTAAAACTTTTAAACCGTACTAGCTACAGACCTGAAGCTTGGTATGTTGCTTCCTTATGATGAGTAGATGTGCAAAGCTTATTTTGATTTTTGATTCGACCCGAGGGTCATGGATTATCTCCCCCTTTTCAATTTTGGCTTGTAAGTCGTAAAACTTTTAAACCCTAATAGCTACACAGCTGAACATTGGTATGTAGCTTCCTTATGGTGAGTAGATACGCAAAGTTTATTTCAATTTTTTATTCAACCCCCGGGTCGTGGATTATCTTCCCCTTTCTGACTTAGAATTTGGGACTTTTGCCTTGTAACTTGTAAAACAGTTAAACCGTAATAGCTACAGACCTGAAACTTGGTATATATATAGCTTCCTTATGATGAGTAGATGCGCAAAATTTATTTAATCTTTTTTATTTGACACGCTGTAATGCGTTGTATAGGCGAGTTCCAGAAGACTACTGCATGGCTTTTTGTTTCAATGGTGGCGAATAGGAGTTTTGTACCTTTCTAAGTACTATTATTATTACACCCGGGTGCATTTGAATTGTTTTGTACATTGTTTAGAAAGGTGTTTCATGTACATGTATATAAAACAATAATTGACCATTCAAGATGCACTAGAATCACCTGTGCACAGGATGGGTTTTTCAACAACATGTAAAGTGTCATGTACCTGTTATCATAGTCGACTGGTTGCTGACACAACAGGGTATGTTGCTGTATTTATGGTGTTTTGTTAATGCATTCTCCAGCCCCGTTGAAGAGCTCCAGATAAGATGCATGTCACGACTTTATTATGTTCCCCCCCCCCCCCCCCCCAAAAAAAAAAACAATTGGGGATGGATACAGTCGACAACCTGTTTGTATGTACGCCTGTCCAAGATTTGTGTTTAACCCTTACAGTGCTGAATTAGAATTTAATGTCTGCTGCTTAGGTTTTATTTGCCATTTTTCTCATGCAAAACGTGATTTGACAGAACCATCTGTCAAACCATGTTTTTATTAAGAAAGAATACAAAATATGAAACGACAGCAGACAACACTTTTCGGTTCCCGCCTTTTAACACGTAGCCTGCTGAATGAAATGTTATCGTCTGCTGTTTATTTTTTATTTTCAATTTTTCTCATCCAAAACATGGTTTGACAGCACTTTAGAATCATTTCCATTGGAAATGATTTTAAAGTGCTGTCAAACCATGTTTTTATTGAGAAACAGGGCAACATATAAAGCAACAGCAGACGACAGTTTTCGCGATCAGCAGGCTATGGGTTAAGGGTTCAAGTGTTCGGCTACGTACTATCCTGTTAGGCCATATCAAGTTCTTGCTCTGTTATCTCTTTGCATGTTAGCGGCGAAAATATCCGCCAAACGAATTAGGAGTATATGTTTTATTTCTCTCTGTAAATATGTCTTGAAATTTCATTAGAATTCCAAGACATATTCAAGACATTTATAAGGAGAAATAAAAGTAAATATAATGAACTGTCATCTGCTATTTTTTAACTATTTATATCCCACAAATTTCCCAGCATGCAAAGAGTTAACTGTCCATGTGAGGGTAGGTTTTGAGAGTGGTTCTATGAAAAAACAAACAAACTGTGTACCGGTATGCTATTTTACACTATTTACTGGTGAAGTAATATGAAAATTGATTTGGGACTTGTCTAAGTTTTAAATCCATTCATGAATTTACACTTAATAAGAGTGTTTTCTTGTTAGCGGCAATTTAAATTTATATTAAAAACTTCATCAACCATTTGCACACTGCACTGGAAAGGGTTGAGGAAGTGTTTAACATAAATTTACATTCGTTTTTGTCCCGCCTGCTTTAGCAGAAGCGGGACATAGGCATAGCTTTTCTGGCGGCGTCGGCGGCGGCGTCAACATTTCACGTTAAGTTTTTGCGTTTAGCTCAGTTTCCAGAAAACTATAACTCCTACGACCTCCATACTTGGTATACATCAACACTGTGGTGTAACCATCTCACACAGAGGGAGCCCATGTGACCTTCACCTACTTTCATGGTTCATTGACCTAACTTTTCACATGCATTCAACGTTAAGTTTTTGCGTTTACATGTATCTCTGTTTCTAAAACTTAACGCTCAGGTTAATTCATTGTAACTTCTGTTTCCCTCAATGGAATGCTTAAATATTCCATACATGCATTTGTAGCAACATCTCGCATCATTCTACAGACATCCGATGGTGCCCACTAACCCCAAAGGTCAAGGTCACTGACTTAGAAATTTCCGTGTTTGAAAAAGTTGACTCTGTTTAATGTATTACAACTTCTGTTTCCCTGGATGGAATGCTTCGGTATACATCAACACTGTGGTGTAACCATCTCACACACAGGGAGCCACACCATGACCTAGTTTTCACACACGCCCGTGCAGGCACCGGGGCGGAGTCAACTGATCCTGAGAATAGTGCTGCAGTAGCCATTTCTTGTCGTAAAAGGCGACTCAACTGGCTTAACGATTGGGTTCATACTTTCCGGAACCCACTATACTGGATTTGGCCCTCATGTACATTTTTGGCTTTCTTGTATGTGAGAGTTGAGTCAGGCTATGCCCCATATATAAAAGTAAGATTAGCGCTAATCCTATTACTTTTAGGGGATGGGATAAATGATGCTGGTGTGGCGAGGGCCTGGCACCAGATCAGGTTGTTCTAATTTCAGGACTGAATATATATTTTGATTGTAAATATTGAGTTCTGAAGTTGGGATTTACCCCCCTCGGACAGGTGGATACGGGACACGACCCCGTTGACCCGTCTGCGTGTAGACTCCCGGAGGCTTGTACCTCTATGTCAGAAAAGCGGACGTTAAACCCTATTCACTCACTCACTTCATGGTTCATTGACCTATTTTTCACATGTATTCAACGTTAAGTTTTTGCGTTTAGCTCTGTTTCTAAAACTTAACGCTCAGGTTAATTCATTGTAACTTCTGTTTCCCTCAATGGAATGCTTTAATATTCCATACATGCATTTGCAACAACATCCCACATCATTCTACTGAAAGCCCATGGTGCCCGCAAACCCGAAAGGTCAAGGTCGCTGACTTAGAAATTTCCGTGTTTGGAAAAGTTAACGCTCAGTTTATGCTTTGATATTCCATACATGCATTTGTAACAACATCCCGCATCATTCTACAGAAAGCCCATGGTGCCCGCAGACCCCAAAGGTCAAGGTCTCTGACTTAGAAATTTCCGTGTTTGGAAAAGTTAACGCTCAGTTTTAACGCTCAGTTTATGCTTTAATATGCCATACATGCATTTGTAACAATATCCCGCATCATTCTACAGAAAGCCCATGGTGCCCACTAACCCCAAAGGTCAATGAATTAGAAATTTCCGTGTTTGGAAAAGTTAACGCTCAGTTTAAGCTTTAATATTCCATACATGCATTTGTAACAACATCCCGCATCATTCTACAGAAAGCCCATCATTCTACAGAAAGCCCATGGTGCCCGCTAACCCCAAAGGTCAAGGTCACTGACTTAGAAATTTCCGTGTTTGGAAAAATTAACGCTCAGTTTATGCTTTAATATTCCATACATGCATTTGTAACAACATCCCGCATCATTCTACAGAAAGCCCATGGTGCCCGCTAACCCCAAAGGCCAAGGTCACTGACTTAGTAATTTCCGTGTTTGAAAAATTAACGCTCAGTTTATGCTTTAATATTCCATACATGCATTTGTAACAACATCCCGCATCATTCTACAGAAAGACCATGTTGCTCACTAACCACAAGGTTATTACAAGCTCCTTATGTACTATCAAACTGCGCTAGGCGGGACATTTTGCTCCGCGGAGCTCTTGTTTTTCAAAGCCTTGTTTGTTTTTACGGGTTACGTAAAGTAGGTTTTGGCTATCCAGATGGATACTTAACAGAGAAAAACAATGGCATGGCCTTACCGTATGTCAGATCGGCTTGAAACGGTACTTATTTATCATCATCCATATGTTCATTCCATAGCCAACCAATGTGGCACCTGTGCTCAAGCTCAAGGTCGAATGAAATGTGCGTAATAATCTTTTCTTTTTTTTTGTTTAAAGTTTTTGAGGGGTATATCCTTCAGTTACTGTTTTATTGTGTTAGTTAAATATACCTTACTCAGAGCTCCAGATAAGCGTTGTGTCTATAGCGTAATATACCCCCTGATTTCAAAATCATTGCATATTTTACCTTTACAAATGAGTTATTGATTTTCTTTGTTTACTAAATAGGGAACAAATGATAAAAAAGATAACAAATTTAAACATTCACTTATTTGAGCTGCAAGCTTTTGCAGCTGAACTAAGTGAATTTTCAACTTTATGACAGTATTTTCACTACTCAATTTGAAAATCTGTGCGTATTTTGTTCTCCTACTCCTACTTTTGATCAATGCGTATTCAGCTAAAATAATTGCGTAAATTACGCAAATACGCACCTTATCTGGAGCTCTGCTTGCTTGCTATTGAACGGATGTGAACTGCCAATCAATCAATCAATCAATCAATTAGTAAAATACTCCTTACCAGAGCTCCAGTTAAGGTGCGTAATTTGACCAACTTTGGGTGACCTTTCGCTTGTAAAATACAAATGGTCTGACATTACAATTTGCAGATCCAGGATCTCGGACCAGTGCTATTTGCAGGCCCTGTAGGAGTACAAAATACTCGCAAGAATTTGAAATACTCAGACTATTATCAAAATGAGAAAAAACGCTCTGAATAAGTTGATAAAATGGGCACTTGCGGTGTATTAACACGGTTTAATAAAAATAATAATACACTAGTGTAATAAATATCAAAATTAGTTACAGAAAACCGGTTTGGTGACCAGTACAGCTTCAGTGTATGATGACGTGGTTATGCAATAAATAGAATCTCACATAATGACAAGTCTGACTTGGTGTGGTATGGATCTGGCACAAGGGGGCTGTTTCACTAAACTTCGTATGACTAAAATGTTCGTAAGTGCATAATTATGAGTCTGTAAATTGCACATTAACAGTGTTTTCTTGTAAACATTATTGGATTTGCATTTATTGAGCATAGGCTGCATATGCAGCCTATGCTCAATAAATGTAAATTCATCAATTGAAATTAATTTCCAGACGATCCTAACTTTGCACTTACGAAGATTTTAGTCCTACGAAGTTTAGTGAAACAGCCCCAGGTCCAGTTATTCTAATTTCTGTGCTTAATGAATTTATTCTATTCTGATTTTGCGAAATTGGAAATGATTCTGAAGTGCTGTCAAACCATGTTTTTATTGAGAAATACGGCAAGATATAAAAGCAACAGCAGACGACAATTGTTGTGCATAGCGGTCTAAGGGTTAATTCCTGTTTTGTATCGGAAACACATATGGGGGTGGGGTGGGTGGAGGTGATAGCTTGATAATCTGGTGAGTACTGTATTAACCCTAAATATTCGGACACAATTTGCTTTGGGAAACCCCTATTAATAGGGGTTTCCCAAAACAAATTGTATCCAATTACATTGTTATTCTGACTATACCAGTAACTGCTGTACGAACCCTAAATATTGGCACACTCACTGTTGTGGGGAAACCATATATTTGTATGCGTTTCTCCAAATATATGGTCCTCAGAGCAGAGACCAAGACCAAGACCTCAGCTGTTGATAAGCCATTGCATTCCTCGCATTCCTTCATGTCTAGGTCTGACTTGAAATTGTTTTGTTTGCACTCCTCAATCAACAATAGAAACACCTGTAGATAGGCTTGTATCATGTATCGTGTATCGCTCTACCACGCTTATCTTACTTCAGAATATTAGAAACCTATTACTGCATTTACTGTTAGATCCGATGATAACGATTATAGATGTATGTGCTTGTGTACGTTAGTAACACCTTTCATTTCTCAATAACTTAAGAACCCTTCACCGATTTTGATATTATTTGGCCACAATGTGTGTCTAGGGATGCTGCTTTGTGTTGCATATGACCCATGTCATGGGTGGTGGTCGGGCGAATGAGACGGCGTAAATTAAGAATCACGATTTGCCTGGTTTGGCCTTCAGGTATGTTTTTATCTTTGGCTCTTTAGTTACCTGGGAGTTGAATTGGGTTATTGCCCATTATAAAAGTAGTAAGATTATTACTGATCCTACTGCTTTTGGGAGGGGCCAAGTGATTCTGGTGTGGCGAGGACCTGGCATCAGATCAGGATTATTCTGATTTCAGGGCTGAATATATAGTTTTGTTATTGTAAATATTCAGTTCTGATTTTGGGATTTTCCCCCCATTTGTACATGTACTTGTACATTTGAACATGTACATGTACGTGTACATGTAATATATGGGATTTAGTACTAAACCCATTGACCCGGCCTTAAATGACCTTAGCTGTTGATAGGCCGTTAAACCCCAACAAGCAAACAAACAAACGACCCACGTCCTACCGCCCAAGGTCACAGTCACTGTGTACTTATGTTCACCTTGTTTGTAAGGTAAATGCGTTAAAATATTTATTGTTAGCCAGCTTTTTTAAAAAAAAATCCAGGCTATTGGATTGGCGAAAGCCGGGCGGGCGGCGTCCACAATCAATGTTAAGTTTTCGTGTTTGAGTCCATTTCTTTGTTACTGTACCACCTACGACCACCAAACTTTCACAGCTTCATAATCAAGGGGTGCCCACCACATATTACTATCCAACATGTTGCTTTTGTTTTAACTTGACCCATTTTTTCCGCGCAGTCGACTTATCCATTTTCAATGTTACGTTTTCGCGTTTACAATGTTAAGTTTTCGTGTTTGAGTCCATTTCTTTGTTACTGTACCACCTAGGACCACCAAACTTTCACAGCTTCATAACCAAGGGGTGCCTACCACATAAAACTATCCAACATGTGACCATTTTTTTTACCTTCACCTATTATTTCTACGTAATTATACCCCCCCCGCAACGAAGTTGCGGGAGGGGGGGGGAGGGTATACTGGAGTCAGCTTGTCCGTCCGTCCGTCCGTCCGTCCATCTGTGTTTCCGTGTTTCCGTCCGTCACAAAACTTAACAATTGTAAATTTCATTTTAACTTATATTTTACCCGACCCTTCTCTGACACTCATACATCATTCTGCAACAAACCTACGACCCCCATTTATGCCAGGGGTCAATGTCACGGACTTAGAATGTCTAGTTTGCTTTTTTCAACTGGAACCACCATCGCACTGTCCATATGTGCTGACATATAGTCTTTTATCTGAAAATGATAGTATGCGAGCTTGAATTCATTCTAGGTCAGGGCTGACGCGGGGGGGGTATTTCGTAAGCCCCTGCTTACTGACAAATCTGGTTGACTTAACCATTTTCAACGTTAACTTTTTAACGTACGTCTGGTTAAAGTTTTTTGGTTAAAAGTTTTTTGTTATACTATATCTCTGCAACCGCTTTGCCCATTACCTTGAAACTTCACATGGGTGTTTATCATCATCCATATTTTCATTCTACCCCCCAACCGTGCGGCCCCTGTGCCCAATGTCAAGGTCAAATTACTTTTAATTTTTTTGTTAAAGTTTTTTTGTGTACTATATCTCTGCAACTGCTTCACCCATTACCTTGGTACTTCACATGGGTGTTTATCATCATTGTCGCACCCGCTTGCAGAAAGCGTGATATCGTCGGCATTTTGGCATACGTCCGTCCTTACGTACGTCCGTGTGTCCGGTTAAAGTTTTTTCGTTAAAGTTTTTCCATCTACTATATCTATTTTTTTAGTGTCCATGCCTCGCCCCAAGGCACGACATGCAGGCCACGGCCATCTAGTCTACAAAAAGTGGGTATAATTATGTTATCCAAGTGTCTATGCTTGGAAAAAACCTGGCCTTCGTGGCTTTGCCTCGTTTCTTGTTTTTCTATTATTATCAAGGTTGCCAGCGATGGGGATTAGCCTACTGATAACGATGCCCTTGTTACTAATTGTTAACATTTTACATTCGTAGGATATGTAATTTTTCTGGCAGAAACTTAAATATTTGCTTCATTTCACCAGTGAAATATTTGTTGTGACTACCATTTGTACCGTCTCCTTGAGACGGTTCAAATCGTGGTTACAACAATATTTACGTGATATGTAAATGACATCGTATGTTGATGAAATATTGATAGCATTTCGTCAACTGCGACGGAAAATATTATAAATTTATTAAATATTTTTTATAAAAAATGGCACATCTTCTCAAGTGCAAACCGGGTTGGGCTGTGACCTTCAATACTGAAGGTTGTGAGTTCAAAACCTACCAGGGTTGGATTGTTGCCTGGGGGTTAGAACATCTGACAGCAAATCTGGAGGTTGTGGGTTCAAATCTCGCCTTAGGCATCAAAAGTACTTTCATAGTGTTTCCATCCCACTGGTCTGTTGGTGAGACTTTAAACTGTGGTCCCATTCTTATATGACCATAGATGTCGTTGGGACGTTAAACCCCATTCAGTTCATTTTCTTACGTGCAAAATCATATGAGACACGCCTTAGGATTTTGTACTTCAGACTCCTGCTTAATTTCATTAAATACGTTTACAAAATTTACAATATTTTCCGTAAATGGCGTAAAAAATTGACACAATTTTCAAGAGTGCCCGCATGTACTCTGAAAATTCTGCCAACGTTTGACTTAATTTATGAAAAATATTCTATATTTTGTAAACGTATTTAATGAAATTATTCAGATTTCCGAAGGTACAAAATCCCATGATGTGTCTCGCATATAGTGCAGCATATTCTTACCAGTTATTCTCCATAGCAATTAGCGTCATTCTTGTTACGTTATGGATAAGTTTTGACAACCTGCCTGAAATATTACCCACAAACCCATTAAATATGTCTCTCATTGATTGCTTTTCCATCTGTAAAAGACACTATATATACACCTGTAGCCTATTTCATCAGCATTGCAAAGTATACTTTGAGGGAGTAATCATTTATTTTTCCTGAAATGCATTATTTCATATACATGTAGAACTAACAAATGCATATATTTCATGATTAAAAGTATGCAGAATTATTTATACTGAATTTATTACATTATCACAGCCAAATTGGCTGTGATAATGTAATAAATTCAGTATAATAAAAATTAATAAATTTATCATAAAATGGAAAATTTCTCCCTCAAAGTATACTTTGCTACTAAAGTATACTTTGCAATGTTGATGAAATGGGCTACTGTAGCCTATTTCAACCAACATTGCAAAGTATACTTTTCTAGCAAAGTATACTTTGAGGGAGAAATTTTCAATTTTAGGATAAATTAGTTAATTTTTATTATACTGTAATACAGTATAATAATTCTGCATGCTTTTAATCATCAAATATATGCAGTCGTCGGTTCTATACAAATAATGCATTTCAGGAAAAATAAATGATTACTCCCTCCAAGTATACTTTGGTAGAAAAGTATACTTTGCAATGTTGATGAAATCGGCTACAGTAACAGTAAGGCATAGCTTTGTATAGGGCGAATATTCAAGGTGCATGATCATGTGGTTACAACAACAACAACAATTACTGAAACTTCCAGAAGCGCCTCCGATTCAAGGATGTATTCGTTTATATTGTCCTTATTATGTAACGGATTTTGATGAAAGTATTGAAAGCGCGCCCTCTCCAAAGTACGTAGTATTTTGATAGTTTCCTTAATATGCAACGGATGTTGATGAAATATGGTGCATCAAACACGTCTTGTTAAGCTGCATTTGGTGGTCTCTGTACTTTGGCCCAAACTTATGTTGTTTTTGTGAAGAATCAATTTCCGTGTTTACAGTCAATACTGACACGGAAATCAAGTCTTCGCAAAATTGACATACACGTATGTATGTACGAATTCCTGAGACCACCAAGTGCAGCTTGACAAGACGTGTTTGATACACCATATTTCATAAAAATCCATTGCATATTAATTAAGGAAACTATCAAATACTACTTTGGAGTGGGCGCGCTTTCAATACATTGTTGTTGTTCTAACCACGTGATAATGCACCTTGGTATTTGTGTATTTTACAGGGCTTCAGATAAGGAATTAGTAATTGAGTATTGTCACTCCATCATTTCTGAAGCAATTCCATGGGTATTTCAAAATTGTAATTGGGTAAAATAGAATCACACTGTTTACACATTAACAGACGGCAATTATTGAATACCGGTAGTTTGCTTCGAAATGAAAACATATCTTGGCATTTCATTAGAATTGTCCCCTTGGAGACAATTCTAATGAAATACCAATATGTGTTTTCATGGAAAATAAGAAAAATATGCTATATTTGTGGTCTGTTTATTGTTTTCTGCAGCATGATAAAGGTTACACCATAAAATTTTCATTGATTTTTGATACTCGCTACTTCTGATTTCAATTGGGTTTTTGACAATTTTAATTGGGTAATTTATGCAAATACGCACCTTATCTGGAGCTCTGGAGTTTTGTAATGCCCTTGAATTAATAAGGACTGATTTTTTTTATCTTATATTTAAGGGTAGGAATTGGCTCGATGACCTTCCAAATCCGGGTATTTGAGCCCAAAAAGTGTCGGGCCAATGACGGCTGGCCCGTTTGTTTCTGAATTAAGTTACTAATATCTGCCATACAGTCGAAATACGTGCATTAAATGAAGCAGGCAATGAGATGGTTAATTTAATCTAGCTAGTTCGAAAGAAAAAGGGAAGATAATACACAGCGGTATAGTAATTGCCCATATATTAGTGAGTGTCGTGTGTGTTTGCAAGTATCAGGCTGACAGTTGTTTAGACTTCTGAGCTAAATCTGCTAAAGCTAAATTATAGTTTGGTTGAATTGATCAGGAAATGGTCACGTACCATACCACCGGTCATGGTCCAAAATTTTAAAGTTTGGTTTCAGACGACACAGATTACAGTCAATAATGTTTAATCTTAGTAATGCGGGCGACCAATTCCGGCTTAAACTGCATTACTCCGTGTAAGGACTGATCAACTTATCCAGTTATTTAGGGGTGAAATGAGTTAAATTCCTCGACTTACTTGATGAACTTTATATCAACAGGGCAGCTCCAGATAAGGAATTAGTAATTGAATATTTTCACTCCATCATACAGTGCAGTCTCCGTTTTTGTTCCACCGTAGACAACACTTGCAAACTCAACGCGAACGCAACGCGAACGCAACGCGAATGCAACGGTTTGCTGTAGCGTTGTATACGTTGTTTAAACGTATAATACGGTTCATACACGTGTAATACACGTTGTCAAACCGTTTAGTTTAAAAGCGTTGTATACGTTGTTTAAACGTATAATACGCTTTGTACACGTGTAATACACATTGTCAAACCGTTTAGTTTAAAAGCGTTGTATACGTTGTTTAAACGTATAATACGGTTCGTACACGTGTAATACACATTGTCAAACCGTTTAGTTTAAAAGCGTTGTATACGTTGTTTAAACGTATAATACGGTTCGTACACGTGTAATACACATTGTCAAACCGTTAGTTTTAAAGCGGTGTAATACGTTTAGCTTCAAGGCGTATAACACGCTTTGGCGTATACATATGTAGCGAGGTGAAAGAGTTGAAACGTGTACTACTCTTTACCTGGAAGCGTGTAGCTATATGAAAGCGTCGAAACGTGTACAACGGTTACACGTTTTAACGCAAATACCTGTTCGGCCCCGATCGCTTCGAGGCGTCCTTGTTTCGTCCCTTTTAAAATATCGCGAATACATACCCTCAGATCGAGTTCAAAGTACATCGGCGGTGTGATTTAGCACTTCAATTGATCCCTAATCCCTGTTGCCTAATGAGTCACGCTTTTAACATGACAGATGTACCTTGTTGTTTATCAAAATGTTTGCGAATTGTAGATCACGTGAGCCGGCTCATCAGGATCTGCGGCATTCCTATGTACATTTTATATACATAAAAATGACCCCTAATACAGCGTAATGTAACAGTTCCTAACTTAATATGGAATAGCCCGGTCCGATAGTCCGTGTCAGTTACTTGGGGTTAAATATTACGAACACAGATAAACACAGTGCATGGTTTCTTTATTTTATTTTAACATCATCAGAAATGGCGAGTCTAGGAACTCTCGTATCTTTACGCTGAAGCCAGTCTATTTCAGTCACTAATCCGCTATACACCTGTCCCACGCGTGTGTTAAGATTAATCGATATTTGGAGAAACTGAATACACAGCGAGCTGCACACTGGTTTAACACGGATATGGCCCGCGGATATGTGTCATAAATTACTTGGTGGTCAAAACCGGTAAATTTACAAGGTTTATAGCGAAATAGCAGCCGACTGGCAATTTTTCTCGGACCGATTTTTAAGACTAATTTTCAAATCTCAATCGGTCTGAGAGTTCAAAAATCGGTCCAGAACCGGAAAACTGAAAATGTTAGAAGCCCTGCAGTGAGTCTAGAAGTATATATACACACACAAAGAACGATCTGAGCATGCTGCGCATTCTACGCGATACACGGTTGGCATACCAAAACGTGTAATGCGTTAAAACCCGTGGAAACGTATTATATGTATAACACGGTTTCATCTGTACGGTACTGTGTACATGTAGATGCGTGTAACCGTTCGTCAAAGAAAGCGTTAAATCGTTTAGACGGTTTACCTTAGCGTTGTATACGTTTACAACCGTTGTACACGGATTACACGCTTTTGAAACTCAATGCGTTGAACACGGTTTGTTCGACTTTCGCGCATGCGCAAGAGTGGGGAAACGCAACGCATGGCCGAAAACATATTACACGTAGACGACACACGGTTTGAAACGCAACTAACGGAAACTCCACGGATACGCAACGCACAACACTTTGTACACGTATAAACCCGGAACATTTTGACAGAAACAACTGTATCTGAAGCAATTGGGTATTTCAATATTTTAATTGGGTAAAAGAAAATCACACTGTACTGTTTACATGTCAACCGACAGCAATTATTGAATAGTTTGCTTCGAAATCAAAACATGTATTGGCATTTCATTACAATTGTCTCCTTGGAACACAAATTTGTTATTGCTTTTTGATACTCGCTACGTCTGATTTCATTTGGGTTTTTGGCAATATTAATGGGGTATTTACGCAAATACGCAGCTTATCTGGAGCTCTGTATAAAAAATATAGCCTGGTATTTGTCACTAATAGCTTCTATGCTAGAGTATGGGTAAAGATAACAAACATACTTTATATTTTATATCAGACTAAACTTTCACACTGATATCAAGGGCGATAACCAGCTGGTTTCCTTAACATGTTAAAGGTACATGCCCACTCAGTAGGCACAACATGTTTGATTATATCGGAGACATCATCGGAGACATTTTCTGGAAAAATAACATTCATTCACCATGACCCCACATATTGATTGGCATTATTGGCATTATTGTATGCAGAGCCTCGCCCATCCCGTTTCCTGAGCCCTGCCAGATATTTTTTCCCATTCACGGCACTAACCTACTATTCTCTATATACACAGCAGTATAGTAATTGACCATATATTAGTGAGTGTCGTGTGTGTGTGCAAGTATCAGGCTGACAGTTGTTTAGCCTTCTGAGCTAAATCTGCTAAAGCTAAATTATAGTTTGGTTGAATTGATCAGGAAATGGTCACGTACTGTGGCATACCACCGGTCATGGTCCAAAATTTTAAAGTTTGGTTTCAGACGACGCACATTACAGTCAATAATGTTTAATCTTAGTAATGCGGGCGACCAATTCCGGCTTAAACTGCATTACTCCGTGTAAGGACTGATCAACTTATCCAGTTATTTAGGGGTGAAATGAGTTAAATTCCTCGACTTACTTGATGAACTTCATATCAACAGGGCAGCTCCAGATAAGGAATTAGTAATTGAATATGTTCACTCCATCATATCTGAAGCAATTGGGTATTTCAATATTTTAATTGGGTAAAATAAAATCACACTATACTGTTTACATGTCAACCGACAGGAATTATTGAATAGTTTGCTTCGAAATCAAAACATGTATTGGCATTTCATTACAATTGTCTCCTTGGAACACAAATTTGTTATTGCTTTTTGATACTCGCTACGTCTGATTTAATTTTGGTTTTTCGCAATATTAATGGGGTATTTACGCAAATACGCAGCTTATCTGGAGCGCTGTATAAAAAAATATAGCCAGGGCCCGGTTGCTCAAAGCTTCAGTTAGCTTAACGGACTGTTAAATCCTTAACTGAATGGTTAAAATCTCTGTTTAACAGCTCAAAGCTTCAAACGGACTGTTAAATCCTTAACTGAATGGTTAAAATCTCTGTTTAACAGAGATTTTAACCATTCAGTTAAGGATTTAACAGTCCGTTAAGCTAACTGAAGCTTTGAGCAACCGGGCCTTTAACAGAGATTTTAACCATTCAGTTAAGGATTTAACAGTCCGTTAAGCTAACTGAAACTTTGAGCAACCGGGCCTTTAACAGATATTTTAACCATTCAGTTAAGGATTTAACAGTCCGTTAAGCTAACTGAAGCTTTGAGCAACCGGGCCTTTAACAGAGATTTTAACCATTCAGTTAAGGATTTAACAGTCCGTTAAGCTAACTGAATCTTTGAACAACCGGCTTTAACAGAGATTTTAACCATTCAGTTAAGGATTTAACAGTCCGTTAAGCTAACTGAAGCTTTGAACAACCGGGCCTTTAACAGAGATTTTAACCATTCAGTTAAGGATTTAACAGTCCGTTAAGCTAACTGAAACTTTGAGCAACCGGGCCTTTAACAGAGATTTTAACCATTCAGTTAAGGAGGATTTAACAGTCCGTTAAGCTAACTGAAGCTTTGAGCAACCGGGCCTTTAACAGAGATTTTAACCATTCAGTTAAGGATTTAACAGTCCGTTAAGCTAACTGAATCTTTGAACAACCTGCTTTAACAGAGATTTTAACCATTCAGTTAAGGATTTAACAGTCCGTTAAGCTAACTGAATCTTTGAACAACCGGCTTTAACAGAGATTTTAACCATTCAGTTAAGGATTTAACAGTCCGTTAAGCTAACTGAAGCTTTGAACAACCGGGCCCTGGTATTTGTCACTAATAGCTTCTATGCTAGAGTATGGGTAAAGATAACAAACATACTTTATGTTTTATATCAGACTAAACTTCCACACTGATATCAAGGGTGATAACCAGCTGGTTTCCTTAACATGTTAAAGGTACATGCCCACTCAGTAGGCACAACATGTTTGATTATATCGGAGACATCATCGGGGACATTTTCTGGAAAAAATAACATTCACCGTGACCCCACATATTGATTGGCATTATTATACATTTAATATCAGACGTAAATTTCCACACTGATAGCAGGGGTGATAACCATGTTTCCTTAAAATCTTAACGGACATTAATATTTATTCTCTGTATTTATGTATTGATGTGCAATGATCTTCCTTTATAATCTGTCGAAAATAATATTTAATTAGTATAAATAATTAAAAATATCATTCCTCATTTGCATATGAAAATAGCCTGATACCACCGCGAGTCACCATCAGTAAAATAAATATTACTACATGATTATATCTGTACAGCAGGCACTCATAATTTTTAGAACTGGTGGAATAGTGACACAATTATACACTTATTTAATTCCTATAAAGAACATTTTGTGCCTACTGAGTGGGCCAATTAAAATAGCTTGGGTGGGAAGTAAGTTTAACCCTTACACCGTTATCTTACGTTTTTGTCGTTTG
Organism: Conchocele bisecta; assembly: GCA_029237695.1. Taxonomy (NCBI): domain Eukaryota; kingdom Metazoa; phylum Mollusca; class Bivalvia; order Lucinida; family Thyasiridae; genus Conchocele; species Conchocele bisecta. The sequence continues at coordinate 42,940,616 of CM055279.1, forward strand.
CTGTATATATATTGTCCATTTTTATCATCAAAACATGCTTTGGCAGCACTTCAGAATAATTAACAATATGCTTTGACAGCACTTCAGAATCATTTCCATTGGAAATGATTCTGAAGTGCTGTCAAACCATGTTTTTATTGAGAAATAAGGCAAGATATAAAAGCCTACTGAGAGTGGGCATGTACATGTACCTTTAACAAACATTACTATTTATTCTCTGTATTTATTTTTTGATTAGAACTGGTGGAATAGTGACACAATTACACACTTAGTTAATTCCTATAAAGAACCTTTTGTGCCTACTGAGTGGACATGTACCTTTAAATAAGTATACATGTTCCTAGCCTTGTGTGATAAACTTGATATCAAAATAATATATATAGGTAGATATTGGGTGTTTTGGCCCAGTTTTACTGTTTTATGCTTCTCCGCCCCTGTGGCTAGGAATTTTATATACCGTATTCTGCCGATTATAAGTCGCATTTATTTAACTCTGATTTGTATCCCAGAAAGCCCCTGCGTTTTATAAATACATTTAGATACATGAGCATTTTTTTTCCACCCTGAAATATTGACATAAACGACCAAAAATCAAAAAAATCAAATGTGATGTGTTCCTATAGTTGTTGTTGTTGTTAGTCTTTGGGGTAACATCCGGTATTGGTAAAATGGATTCGTATTCTAAACAGTTCGCGCCTTACTCGCACCTTACTCGTTCTGGCCCTGTGTCACATTCGGTACACATTTTCTGTACCGAAGGCGAACAGTGTATACCAAGATCAGATACACTACAGTATACCAAATTTGCTGATTTAGCCTATTTTTAAAATGGCATGTTCGTACCCTAACCAGTTTGCCCCATATTCGTTATGGCCCTGTATCGGGAACACGTAAATGACCAAATTTCCGAGTTAATATAGGAATGAATGGCCTTTTTGTGGAATTTATCAGGGTATAAACTTGGAAAAGTCGCGGGAATACTGGACGAAGGCCGGAAGGCCTCGTCCAGTATTACCGCGACTTTTCCAAGTTTATATCTAAATTGGCTTTTAATATGAATATCAAAGTCAATTTAGACATCGGAGTGCCTTCTGAATCATATTTGGAACTGTCTGTAATATGCAGCCCCGTGCAGGCACCGGGGCGGGATCAACTGATCCTGAGAATAGTGCTGCAGTAGCCATTGCTTGTCGTAAATGGCGACTAAACTGGCTTAACGATTGGGTTCATACTTTCCGGAACCCACTATACCGGATTTGGCCCTCATGTACATTTTTGGCTTTCTTGTATGTGAGAGTTGAGTCAGGCTATGCCCCATATATAAAAGTAAGATTAGCGCTAATCCTATTACTTTTAGGGGATGGGATAAATGATGCTGGTGTGGCGAGGGCCTGGCACCAGATCAGGTTGTTCTAATTTCAGGACTGAATATATATTTTGGTTGTAAATATTGAGTTCTGAAGTTGGGATTTACCCCCCTCGGACAGGTGGATACGGGACACGACCCAGTTGACCCGTCTGCGTGTAGACTCCCTGAGGCTTGTACCTCTATGTCAGAAAAGCGGACGTTAAACCCTATTCACTCACTCACTCACTCAACCTTGGTTAAGGTTTTTAGTCAAGCTTGTAGATGGAATACTATTGTGCATACAGACACCATACTTGGATAACTTTTTCTTATAGGGATGTACGTCAATAACCCCTGACCTATATTTTACCTTGACCTACATTTAACCTTGAATTACTTAGTTATTTCCCCTTGGTTAAGGTTTGTACTCAAACTTGGTTAAGATTTATAGTCAAGCTTGTATATTGAATACTCCTGGGCCTACAACAACCATACATGGACAACTTCATCTCCTAGTGATGTACATCAATAACCCTTACCTATATTTGACCTTGACCAGCCCTTCCAGCGGTCCTATAATTCCTATATTTTTCAGACTTTTTCAAAATGTCCTATAATATCCTATATTTTGGGCAAAATTTTGACTATTCGAAGAATAAGTAGAGCTTATGTAGTTACCCCGGCGTCGGCGTCACCGTCACAGTCACGCCTTGGTTAAGGTTTTTAGTGAAGCTTGTATATGGAATACTACTGGCCCTACACCCACCATACTTGCACAACTTCATCTCCTAGTGATGTACATCAATAACCCCTGATCTATATTTGACCTTGACCCAAGGCCCCGTGCAGGCACCGGGGCGGGATCAACTGATCCTGAGAATAGTACTGCAGTAGCCATTGCTTGTCATAAAAGGTGACTAAACTGGCTTAACGATTGGGTTCATACTTTCCGGAACCCACTATACCAGATTTGGCCCTCATGTACATTTTTGGCTTTCTTGTGTGTGAGAGGTGAGTCAGGCTATGCCCCATATATAAAAGTAAGATTAGCGCTAATCCTATTACTTTTAGGGGATGGGATAAATGATGCTGGTGTGGCGAGGGCCTGGCACCAGATCAGGTTGTTCTAATTTCAGGACTGAATATATATTTTGATTGTAAATATTGAGTTCTGAAGTTGGGATTTACCCCCTCGGACAGGTGGATACGGGACACGACCCCGTTGACCCGTCTGCGTGTAGACTCCCGGAGGCTTGTACCTCTATGTCAGAAAAGCGGACGTTAAACCCTATTCACTCACTCACTTGACCTTGACCTACATTTCCTCTTGAATTAATTACTTAATTCCCCTTGGTTAAGGTTTTTAGTCCACCCTGGTTAAGGTTTTTAGTCAAGCTTGTACATGGAATACTATTGTGCATACAGACACCATACTTGGACAACCTTTTCTAATAGCATGTACATCAATAACCCCTGATCTATATTTGACCTTGACCTACATTTCCTCTTGAATTACTTACTTAATTCCCCTTGGTTAAGGTTTTTAGTCAACCTTGGTTAAGGCTTTTAGTCAAGCTTGTACATGGAATACTATTGTGCATACAGACACCATACTTCGACAACCTTTTCTCATAGGGATGTACCGGTACATCAATAACCCCTGATCTATATTTGATCTTGACCTACATTTCCTCTTGAATTACTTAGTTAATTCCCCTTGGTTAAGGTTTTTAGTCAAGCTTGTATATGCAATACTCCTGGCCCTACACCCACCATACTTGAACAACTTCATCTCCTAGTGATGTACATCAACAACCCCTGACCTATATTTGACCTTCACCTACATTTAACCTTGAATTACATAGTTAATTCCCCTTGGTTAAGGTTTTTAGTCAACCTTGGTTAAGGTTTTTAGTCAAGCTTCTACATGGAATACTAGTGTGCATACAGACACCATACTTGGACAACCTTTTCTCATAGGGATGTACATCAATAACCCCTGATCTATATTTGACCTTGACCTACATTTCCTCTTGAATTACTTAGTTAATTCCCCTTGGTTAAGGTTTTTAGTCAAGCTTGTATATGGAATATTCCTGGCCATACACCCACCATACTTGGACAACTTCATCTCCTAGTGATGTACATCAACAACCACTGACCTATATTTGACATTGACCTACATTTAACCTTGAATTACTTAGTTAATTTCCCTTGGTTAAGGTTTTTAGTCAAGCTTGTACATGGAATACTATTGTGCATACTAACACCATACTTGGACAACCTTTTCTCATAGCGATGTACATCAATAACCCATGATCTATATTTGACCTTGACCTACATTTCCTCTTGAATTACTTACTTAATTCTCCTTGGTTAAGGTTTTTAGTCAAGCTTGTAGATGCAATACTCCTGGCCCTACACCAACCATACTTGCACAACTTCATCTCCTAGTGATGTACATCAATAATCCCTGACCTTATTTGACCTTGACCTACTTTTATCCTTGGATTACTTTCTTATTTCCCCTTGGTTAAGGTTTTTAGTCAAGCTTGTATATGGAATATTCCTGGGCCTACAGCAACCATACTTGGAAAACTTCATCTCTTAGTGATGTACATCAATAACCCCTGACCTATATCTGACATTGACCTACATTTAACCTTGAATTACTTACTTAATTTCCCTTCGTTAAGGTTTTTAGTCAACCTTGGTTAAGGTTTTTTATGCAGGCCGCGGCCACATTGACCTACATTTAACCTTGAATTACTTACTTAATTTCCCTTGGTTAAGGTTTTTAGTAAACCTTGGTTAAGGTTTTTATGCAGGCCACGGCCACCTTGTTTGTGAAGCTATGTGTACATCGACAACCCTCGTAGTCGAGCTATTGTCTTCTCCTACAGCTCTTGTTTCAATGGTCCTCTATCGCCCTGTGACAAATCCACATTTGTTGGGCACCCTTTAAGCCCAGGGTCAAGCTCACAGACTTGGTGCGTTCGAAACCTTAACGCTCGGGTAAATGGCTTATAATGAAATATGCCTCGTTTTCTTTGGCTGCCAGCGGGTGCATTCGTGTGCCGACAGGCCATATTTCTAGTTATGCCCCCGCCACCGAATGGTGAGGGGGACATATAGTGTTACCGGCGTCCGTACGTACGTACGTCCCGAAACCTTAACGCTCGGGTAAATGCCCAGGGTCTAGGTCACAGACTTGGTGCCTTCGAAACCTTAACGCTCGTATAAATGGCTTATAATTTGTGTTTCCTTGCTCGGATCTGCTTCACATTTCACACACGCATTGCTCCAATGGTCCTCTACCGCCCTGTCACAAATCCACATTCGTCCCGCCTCCGCTAAGCCCAGGGTCAAGGTCACAAACTTTGTGCGTTCAAAACCTTAACGCTCGGGTAAATGGCTTATAATTTGTGTTTCCTTGCTCGGATGTACTTCACATTTCACATACGCATTGCTCCAATGGTCCTCTACCACCCTGTCACAAATCCACATTCGTCCCGCCCCCGCTAAGCACAGGGTCAAGATCACATACTTGGTGCCTTCGAAACCTTAACGCTCAATTAAATGGCTTATAATTTCTGTTTCCTTTCTCGGATCTGCTTCACATTTCACACACGCATTGCTCCAATGATCCTCGTTCGCCCTGTGACAAATCCACATTCGTCCCGCCCCTGCTAAGCCCAGGGTCAAGGTCACATACTTGGTGCCTTTGAAACCTTAACGCTCGGGTAAATGGCTTATAATTTCTGTTTTCTTGCTCCGATCTGCTTCACATTTCACATACGCATTGCTCCAATGCTCCTCTACTGCCCTGTGACAAATCTACATTCGTCCCGGCCCCGCTAAGCCCATGGTAAAGGTCAAAGACTTGGAGCGTTCAAAACCTTAACGCTCGGGTAAATGGCTTATAATTTCTGTTTCCTTGCTCCGATCTGCTTCACATTTCACGCACGCATAAGCTCAGGGTTAAGGTCAGACTTGGTGCGTTCGAAACCTTAACGCTCGTTTAAATGGCTTATAATTTCTGTTTCCTTGCTCGGATCTGCTTCACATTTCACACACGCATTGCTCCAATGGTCCTCTACCGCCCTGTGACAAATCCACATTCGTCCCGCCCCCGCTAAGCCCAGGGTCAAGGCCACAGACTTAATGCGTTCGAAACCTTAACGCTCGGGTAAATGGCTTATAATCAAATATGCCTCGTTTTCTTTGGCTGCCAGCAGAGGCATTCGAGTGCCGACAGGCCACATTTCTAGTTATAGTATGAAACAGTAAGAAGGTTTGTATTGGCTTACATAATGTCATATCAGGCATTGATCTGATATGAATATCCCGTGACGTCATAAATTAACCAGGGATCGAGACTAACTTGTTTTTCTAGGTAGTCAACATTCGTTTACTCAAAGTCGGTTAAGTCGAATTCCCTTGTTACGTCGAATTCGTGTCAAACTCCCGATTCAGATCCTTAGTACTATTTTCAATGTAACTGGCTACTGTTATGTCGAATTTCGTTATGTCAAATTTTCGCCAATTCAAACTAATTGTTAGGTCCCGAAAACAGAAATGTGTGGTATTTCACTCTTGTTAAGTCAAAGTGTCAGTTTGCGCTCAAAGTGCGAATTTGCGGCGCCAATTTACCGGATCAAAGACTGGACTTGTTTACCTGTGTAAACCTGTGTAAACAAATTTTGAATAAGTGTTAAAGGTACATGCCCACTCAGTAGGCACAAAATGTTATAGGAATTAAATAGTGTATAATTGTATCACTATTCCACCAGTTTTAAAAATTATGATTGCCCGCTATACAGATATAATCATTTAGTAATAGTTATTTTACTGATAGTGACTTGCGGTGGTATCAGGTGTTCATATGCAAATGAAGCATGATATTTTTTAATTATTTATACTAATTAAATGTGTCGCCTTGAAAAATAATATTTTTGACAGACGATAAAGTATGATCATTGCACATCAAAAAATAAATACAGAGAATAAATATTAATGTACATTATCATTTTAAGGAAACACGGTTATCGCCCCTGATATCAGTGTGGAAATTTACATCTGATATAAAATGTATAATAATGCCAATCAATACGTGGGGTAATGGTGAATGAATGTTTATTTTGCCGGAAAATGTCTCGGATGATGTCTCTGATATAAAGAACATTGTGTGCCTACTGAGTGGGCAGGTACCTTTAATAAACCATTTATTTTGGAATACACATGTAGGTGTATGCAAATTTTTAAATATTTTCTTTTCCTTTTATCTTATTTGTGTAAGAATTTATATGTTGTGACCACTCATTTGATCCGTCTCATCGAGACAGTTCAAAAAGGTGGACACAACATATACATCTGATGGGAGATTAAGAAATTATTTGAAATTTTTCCCCAGTAAAATTGTGCATCATTAGAATATAATTGACTGACCGGCAACATGCTCTATCCATGGTTGATGATGTGGATATTAATCAATAAGTTACCAACTGGCTGGAATTGATAATGCTTGGTCAGTGACCGGTACCTGAGGTCAGCAACTTAATTGTGCAATAGCTGGCTAATTATTGACCAGTAAATGACCACCACTCCTGATACAGGTTTTAGACGAGCATGGAATTCCTACAGCTGCACGTTTTCCACTTTATAGGCAATAGGTTGCACTGTCTCGTTACACCGCAGTCACTGAATATATTGTTTTTTTATTGTAAAAATTCAGTTCTGATTTTGGGATTTTCCCCCCATTTGTACATGTACTTGAACATGTGCATGTACTTGTACAGGTAATATATGGGATTAGTACTAAACCCATTGACCCGGCATTAAATGACTTTAGCTGTTGATAGGCCGTTAAACCCCAACAAACAAACAAACAGGTAATGTATGAGATTTAGTACTAAACCCATTGATCCGGCCTTAAATGACCTTAGCTGTTGATAGTCTGTTAAACCCCAACAAACAAAAGAAACAAACAAAACATCAACGGTACAAATTTGTGGAATAACATTTTTATTTCCTATAGCTGCACTTTATAGGCACCACCATCAATGGTATATATTTGTAGAATAACATTTTTATTTCCTATAGCTGCACTTTATAGGCGCCACCATCAATGGTATATATTTGCGGAATAATATTTCCATTTCGCACACTAAAATATAGCAATAATCTGCAGGGCATTGATGGTAATACTTCACTATAGTGTTATTCAGAGAAAATTCAACAATAGGAGACAAACATATTGCCATAAACTCACCTAATAAAGTGTGTTGAAGCAAAATTCTTAGGTCACTCTCCACAAAGTATAAATTTTAGAACGCTTCATACGCAAATTTGGAAATACTACTCCGTGATAACACTTATTTTTATGCAATGTAATGTAATGTAATTAGAGTGTACATGTACTCAGAAATAGGAATGGCTGCAGTGTTGTACCTCAAAAACTCAGAGGCAAGGGGACAATTCCAGGTTTTGGACTCCTTAATTCTCCCATTATATCGGTCAATGGGTGATTTTCATATTTTAGCTCATTACATTCGGAATGCACCTTTACGGGTATAATTTGTTTTTAAATATTTTATTTTTATTTTTGTTATTTCTCAATGAAAGTATATGTTTATTGATGGAATGGCGATTAGTGCAGATCCAGATCAGACTGCGAATGATCAGGATCTACACTCATCACAAAACCCATAAGCCCCATTTTTCCAGTCACATCCACAGATTACCTTGCTGAATATAACTCCAAATCAATCAATCAATCAATCAATCAATCAATCAATCAATAATCAATTAACCAATTAACAGAGCTCCAGTTAAGGTGCGTAATTTTGACCAACTTTGGGGGGAATTTTGTTATTTCTTCACCACAAATGGCAAGGTGTGAGTGCTTTAGAATCGTCTCATTGAGACGATTCTAAAGAACTCCCAACTTGCCATTTTTGGGGAATTACTAAGAAAAATACCTCAAATATTTGGTCAAATTACGCACCTTAACTGGAACTCTGAATTAACGAACCAACCAATCAACCAAAGGAAATTGATTTCTTTATGTGTACACATAAGAATATGTTGTACAGTGTATATGTTTTACCACACATTTTAACCGTCTCGATGAATGGTAACAACATATATTTTGGAGTACAATGAAACCTCTATAAACTGGACACCCTGGAAAGACTCTCCAGGGTGCCCGGTTTAGAGAGGTTTCACTGTACTTCGGGCATTTGATTATTCTGAGCCATAGCTGTGTGCTGTGCGATCATGAACAGACACTATCACCTGAGATAAATGACCAAAGACTTGTCAAAAATAAGATGTTTTCTTGGTGTCCGGTTTAGAGAGGTTCCACTGTATAAATAAAAAATGTGTGGGTGGTTTATACTTCAATAGGAGAGTAATGTACAAGAAAAGAAATACATTGCAATCAGTTATTGAATTAGACAAAAACTTGCAACTTTATATCTCCATGCACCTGTGAATGTCATACTAAATTACACATTGCTGTATTCCGTGGAGTTATTTTGTGTTTGGGCCAATTGCTGTGTCAATCATTTATTCAAGTAAATTTATATCTGCATGTGCATAGGTCGGTTTTGCGTTTTCACTGATCAGAGGATCATAAGTAGAAGAATAGATTGTATGCATAGAGGTATTTAGTGTTTGTTCTGGAATGTGTGATCTTAACCCTCACATTGCTAATGAAATTTTGTCGTCTGCTGTTTATGTTTTATTTTCCATTTTTTTCATCAGAAACATGGTTTGACCTCACTTTAGAATCATTTCCAATGGAAATCATTCTCAAGTGCTGACAAACCATGGTTTTATTGAGAAAGAAGAAGTATGAAACAACAGCAGACGGCAATTTTCATTTCCAGCTTTCTGAGGTTTCTGTCATCAGATAAGCGTGAAACATTTAAACAGTGACGTAATTGTATTCATCGCTTATTCGGTTGGATAAATCACAATTAAATACACGTTTATATACCATTTCATTGACTACGCACTTGCACAGGATAAAGTAGACAGACAAATGTAAGTGTTTTTATCGCTAAAAATTGTAAAGTAACAGGTTGAAAAATTCAACAGATCAAAATCCATTCCAGTTACATAATTGTGAAAGGGTTAAACATCACTACACAGGAGACAAATATTGTCGTCGGCTGTTTTTCATTTTTGCCTTAATTCGTAAAAAAACCCTGTTTTGACAGCACATGAGAATCATCTCCAGTGGAGACGATTCTCATGCGCTACCAAAACAGGTTTTTATCGAGAAATATTGAAAATAAAACATTTCCAGCAGACAACAAAATTTAATTCAGCATAGTAAGGGTTAACCCTTACAATGCTGAATTAATTTGTGTAGTCTGCTGAATATTTTTTGTTTTTCCATTTTTCTCATCAAAAACTTGGTTTGGCAGCACATTAGAATCATTTCCAATGGAAATGATTCTAAAATGATGCCAAACCATGTTTTTGCTGAGAGATAAGATAAAATATGAATTATCAGCAGACAACTATTTTCGGTTCCCGCATTCTAAGGGTTGACGTGATAAATGTTTCCTATTAAAGGGGGCCAGTATTGTTGTCATACTGAATTCACATTTAGTCTCAGGACAACGTACATTAAAGCAGATATAAATACTACAATATTGGGTGTTTAAGCCATTGAAACACTGGACTTTGTTGTGAATGGTTGTATCCACAGTGAACTTTCAATAAAGGTAAGGCCATTAAAACATTATTAGGGCCCCACCGTCTTTATGTCTGTCTGTCCATTTATTTTTAGCTCACCTGAGCGAAGCTCATGTGAGCTATTGTTACCGCAATGTGTCCGTCGTCCTCCGTGAACATTTTCAAACGTCTTCTCCTCGGTAACCATTGGGCCTATAGTCACCAAACTTCATGGTCAGGGTCCTTAGGTAGGGTGATTACAAAATTGTTAAAATGACGTCATCACGTAATCAAAGATGGCGGCCGTCTAAAAATAGCACAAATCCTTCAAAATTCTTCTCAAGAACCTCCAACCGGATTTCGACAAAACTTGGTAGGAATGATCGATGTACAATGCTCTTTCAAAGTTGTTAAAATGGTGACCCCAGGGTCAAAAATGGGCGTGGCCCATTGGGTCAAATTGGGGTCGAATTTATTTTTGACCGAATATGGTCATGTTATATATCAAATTGCAGGTATCAATGAGGCGATCACTCTGGTACATTTTTCGTCGAAATCGGATGGTTATGTCATCCAAGATGGCCGCCGAAATGTCAAAAGGTTGTTCTTTTATTAGAGATTTCAAAATTCTTCTTCACACGAACCGCTTGGCCCTTGGTGGCCAAACTTCACAGTTATGGTCCATGGGTGAAGCCTTTTCAGATTTGTTAAAATGGAGGTCATCGCTAATCCAAAATGGCCGCCATCTAAAAATAGCATAAATTCTTAAAAAATCTTCTTCTCATGAACCGCTCGCCGGATTTCGACCAAACTTGGTAGGAATGATTGATGTACAATGCTCTTTCAAAGTTGTTAAAATGGTGAGCCCGGGATCAAAAATGGCCCTTGGAGTCAAATTTTATTTTTGACCGAATATGGTCATGTCATATATCAAATTGAAGGTATCAGCGAGGCGATCGCTCTGGTGAATTATTTGCCAAAATCGGATAATTACGTCCTCCATGATGGCCGCCAAAAGGTTCAGTTATTCAAGATTTTGGACGTCTTTTTCTCATGAACCACATGGCCGATGCTGGCCAAACTTCATAGTAAGTTAAGATCCTTGGGTGAAGCGTTTTCAGATTTTTGGTAAAATGAGAGTCATCGCTTAATCCAAGATGACTACCATCTAAAAATAGCTCAAATGTTTTAAAACACATATGAACTCAATGTCACATTCTCTGGTGTTCATGGAGTCAGGTGAGCGAATTAGGGCCATCATGGCCCTCTTGTTTACTTGATGCATTAGGGAGACTTTTATTTGTAATATTTAACATATTAAAAGGAAATTTAATCTTAGAATGATAATTATTGCAGTTTAATCCAGATATATTGTTGCAAAGTTATTCTCACTACACTGAATAGAACTTTTCACCAGACATGAAACAGAAGTTGAATGGTAGATGCAGATATAGTGGGCATTTATCTTTTCATTTACATGGCGATATATAGACCAGAAGCAACGGTTTGTTTTTGAGAGTAAAAATACTTCTTAGACCACTCACTACAATGATAGGTGTCTCGTACCAGAACTCCAGATAAGTTATGTATCTAAAGAGTATATATTATACCCCCATATTTCAAATTCAATGTATATTTTACAAATTTATTATTGATTTTCTTCCTTATTAAAAAGGGAACAAATGAATCCCAAAATCAGAACTGAATATTTACAATAAGAAAACTATATATTCAGCCCTGAAATCAGAATAATCCTGATTTGATGCCTGATTTCTACACGTGAGCATTGCTTGCACTAGCTACAATGGTATCATGTCCGCAAACACTGATGAACTAGCTACAGGGAAAATGTCACATGTTCGTCTTTCTGGAGAATGTTGGCATACATCTATGTTTTATACGTAACAAGATGCGAGTCCCACTAGACGAAATCCCAGCCATCGTGCCAATTGGCAATTTCTGTTGTTGTTGCTGTTGATTGTAGGCTTACGGTGCTCTCCGGTGATTTCGCGCAGCTAAGGAAACAATAACGTAACCGATCTATAAATATCGCATATTCAGACCTACAACTTTATATGCATAATAACTCGCCATTTCGCCATATTTCCACGAAATATCAAGCAATAAAACAAAGTGCATCAATGTAAGCGGCCGCCATTTGTGAACTCATGTTGGGTATACGCACTAGTATTCCCCGAAAATCTGGATGTCCGGTGTACTTGCGCAGTGTGATTTTAGTGACGTCAGTTAATTATATTTGTCTATAATGGCCAATACACGCCAACATGACTGTCATTTCTACATTCAGGGAAGGGGGTCAATAAGTCAGTATGTGATAAATTAGTCGGGGAACAAATTAATGACAGTATAACACATCCAGCGTAGATTAATACCCAGACTAATGCAAGTACTCAAAATACTACAAGAAAAAAAATATTCTAACAAGTTTGGGCTTCCATACATTGAAAATTTTGTAGTAGTTTCACCAATGATGTCATTTGTATGTTTTAATATACTCGATCCGGGGCCAACTATTTCATTCACAAAACAGAAGTAAACATGGTTTTGACAGACGATGTCTTCTGCAAAATGTGATCTGTTTTTGAGAAATAAAACGTATGCATATATTAGGATACAAAGAGTAAAACTGACACAAAAAAATTGTACTCACCAAATATACTTAGACTGGCCAAATATCGTCAGAAGTTGTATTGTTTATGAAAAGGTTTACTTCTAATATACCGACACCAGGTAGCGAGAGGTTGACAATGCGAATTAAAGAGGTGCGCGAAATCACCGGACACAATTGTATATTCGGATACCCTCTGCAGTTATCGCAATGCTTGTCCTGGTGCTTCGTTTTTGCCGCACCTAGAGTCATAAGACGGTCGCGAGTGTAAAAAAAAGATGGGTTGTTTAATATATCGGGTATTAAAATGTTATTTAGCAACAAAGTTGCATGATATTTTGCGAGACAAAAGTCACAAGGAGAGGGATAAAAATTAACAAAATGAACAAAATAGACAAAAACTTTTTTTCTTCTTCTGAAATGTGGGGGAAAAAATAGGGTCGGCACATTTTGTTAATAAAATAGCAGGTAGGGTCGGGTGCCCCTAAACAAACAATTTTTTTTGATAGGCCTAAATGTAAACACATTTAAAAATTCACTTATTTGAGCTGCAGAAAGCAAACACTGTTTGCTTTTTGCAGCTCAACAACGTAAATTCCAACTTTATTACCGGTACACAGTATTTTCACAGCTCTATTTGAAAATCATGCAAAATAAGCACGTAAAAGAAGCCAAGATGCACCTGATCTGGAACTCTGCGCATATAGTGTACCCTGTCCGTTCGACATTTGGGCTATTCGGGTGTTTGTTGGAGGCGTTGCCTAAGACAAAATAAAAATAGAGTACAGTCGATGGCGCGCCATCGCAATATACCCATACCCACTTTTCCCAACTGCTAAGTCGAAAGTGGGAGGTAATCCATGACCGGCGGCCAATTAAAAAATTGAAATACACTTTGCACATCTACACACCATATGGAAGGCACACACCAAGTTTCAAGTCCCTATCTACTGCATTTAAGAAGTTTTACTTCTTACAAGGCAAAATTGGGAAATTCTAAGTCGAAAAGGGGGTAAAATATAATTGAAATTCACTTTGTGCATCTACACGCCATAAGGAAGGCACACACCAAGTTTCAAGTCCCTAGCTATTACTGTTAAAAAGGTTTGCTTCTTACGAGGCAAAATTGTGAAATTCTAAGTTGAAAAGGGGGTGATAAACCATGATCGAGGGTCGAATCAAAAATCCAAATTCAATTTGCGCATCTACACACCATAATTAGGAAGTGAATTAAATTTGTTTTATTTTTTATTATTTGTAAAAGTAAAATACGCATTGAATTTGAAATCTGGGGGTATAGGGACATAGCTCTTTAGAGACATAAGCTCTTTCTAATTAGGGACATAGGCTGACCCGGACCCTGGTCAACTCGGACCTTTCGCCTGGCTGATTCGGAACTTATTTTTCTGGCCCATTGGACCATGCTGTTGGCTGATTCGGACCACTCTTTGGCTGATTCAGATCTTGTTGGCTGATTTGGACTCTATATATAGAGAGTTAACAAAAGAGAATTATTGTATTTTTGGGATAGATCTCGGTTCCAGGAATACTTGGTTAAATCAGACAATGTACCCTTGCTAGCTGTAGATCATCAATAATTTTAATATAATTATAAATGCCAGTGTTCAGATTGCCCGAGAAAAAAAACCAACAGTTAAAAAATATATATAACTGTTAAAAAAAAATTGCGCCTACTTTAGCAGAAGGCGCGACTATAGTCGGCGCTTTTTCCATCGGTGTCATCCGCGTGGTCATCTGAAATGTCAAAAAATGTGTACAAGTAAGTTTCTTCATCATGATAATATAACTTTAATATTTCTTGAAAGATTGCTTCAATATTTGGACACTTGATACATGTGAGCATTTGGAACACGCTCATGCTCCTATTAATATGACCTCGACCTTTTGTACCTTCATATGTTTTGCGTCAAAAAGTTTGTACAAGTTTTTTCATCATCATATAACATTAAAATTACTTGATGGACACTGATACATGTAGGCATTTGGAACACACTCATGCCTTCATTAACATGACGTTGACCTTTTTGACCTTCACATGGTTGTCGAAACACTTAGCCATTTTTAGCTCGACTATTCGAAGAATAGTGATTTCGAATAGTGAGAGCTTATGTAGTCACCCCGGCGTCGGCATCACCGTCACGCCTTGGTTAAGGTTTTTAGTCAAGCTTGTATATGGAATACTCCTGGCCCTACACCTACCATACTTGGACAACTTCATCTCCTAGTGATGTACATCAGCAACCCCTGACCTATATTTCACCTTGACCTACATTTAACCTTGAATTACTTACTTAATTCCCTTTGGTTAACCTTGGTTAAGGTTTTTAGTCAAGCTTGTACATGGAATACTATTGTGCATACAGACACCATACTTGGACAACTCATAGGGATATACATCAATAACCCCGGATCTATGTTTGACCTTCACCTACATTTCCTCTTGAATTACTTAGTTAATTCCCCTTGGTTAAGGTTTTTATGCCCCACCACGATAGTGGAGGGGGCATTTAGTGTTACCCTTGTCCGTCGGTCCCGTCATGTCCGTCCCGTCCGTCCCGTCCGTCCCGTCGGTCCTGTTCGTCCGTCCGTCACAAAACTTTAACGCTCGGGTAAAAAAAGAATTTGACTTGGAATTTGGCCTCATTTATTATCAAAGCGATATGTGGGGCATCCGTGTTCTATGAACACATTTTCTAGTTAGTCAAGCTTGTAGATGGAATACTCCTGGCCCTGCACCAACCATACTTGGACAACTTCATCTCCTAGTGATGTACATCAACATCCCCTGACCTATATTGCACATTGACCTACATTTAACCTTGAATTACTTAGTTATTTCCCCTTGATTAAGGGTTTTAGTCGACCTTGGTTAAGGTTTTTAGTCAAGCTTGTACATGCAATACTATTGTGCATACAGACACCATACTTGGACAACCTTTTCTCATAGGGATGTACATCAATAACCCCTGATCTATATTTGACGTTGACCTACATTTTGTCTTGAATTACTTAGTTAATTCCCCTTAGTTAAGGTTTTTAGTCAACTTTGGCTAAGGTTTTTAGTCAAGCTTGTAGATGGAATACTATTGTGCATACAGACACCATACTTGGATAACTTTTTCTCGTAGGGATGTACATCAATAACCCCTGATCTATATTTTACCTTCACCTACATTTAACCTTGAATTACTTAGTTATTTCCCCTTGGTTAAGGTGTTTAGTCAAGCTTGTAAATGGAATACTCCTGGGCCTACAGCAACCATACTTGGAAAATTTCATCGCCTAGTGATGTACATCAATAACCCCTGACCTATATCTGAAATTGACCTACATTTAACCTTGAATTACTTGCTTAATTTCCCTTGGTTAAGGTTTTTAGTCAACCTTGGTTAAGGTTTTTATGCAGGTTTTTATCCCTCAATAATTCTGTAATAAAGCACATTTTCTCATCCGCAAACTTGCTGAGAATTTGGGCCCTCAAGGCTGGACCCTGAGAACACCTCTTAGATTTCAAACATTTCTAGGGGACGCCCCTAGCAACATCGGGCCATTTGGGCCTTCATGATTGGGCCCCCCAATAATTTCCCGGTTCCGCCGCCTATGTATAAGTATTGGAACTAAAGATATTTGAAAATTGTGGCGACATAACTCTGCAAAACCTTGTACAGTGTCCCGACGGTATGGGAAGTTTTTCAGTTACAAGCCTTAAATAGCCCTAAAACTACGTTATCTGGATTTATAATTTGAAAGTGGTTAACTTATAAAACTGCAAGAAAAGTATAAACAACCACCCACCACATTCAACACCCACATGTCTATTCCCCCTTCACCCCCACCACTGGGTCCTTATTTTAACAAGTGTTTTTATGCCCCACCACAATAGTGGAGGGGGCATTTAGTGTTACCCTTGTCCGTCCGTCCGTCCGTCCGTCCGTCCGTCACAAAACTTTAATGCTCGGGTAAATGTCTCAGAATTTCTTCATCCTTCGACCGATCTACTTCATATTTCATATACACATTGCTCTAATGGTCCTCTACCGCCCTGTGCCAAATCCACGTTCGTCCTGCCCCCGCCAAGCCCAGGGTCAAGGTCACATACTTAGTGCTTCAAAAACTTTAGCGCTCAGGTAAATATCTTATAATTTCTGTTTTCTTTCACGGATCAGCTTCATACTTCATATACGCATTGCTCTAATGGTCCTCTACTGCCCTGTGCCAAATCCACGTTCATCCTGCCCCCGCCAAGCCCAGGGTCAAGGTCACATACTTGGTGCTTCAAAAACTTTAACGCTCGGGTAAATATCTTATAATTTCTGTTTGTTTTCACGGATCAGCTTCATATTTCATATACGCATTGCTCTGATGGTCCTCTACTGTCCTGTGCCAAATCCACGTTCGTCCTGCCCCCGCCAAGCCCAGGGTCAAGGTCACATACTTAGTGCTTCAAAAACTTTTACGCTCGGGTAAATATCTTATAATTTCTGTTGTCTTTCACGGATCATCTTCATACTTCATATACGCATTGCTGTAATGGTCCTCTACCACCCTGTGCCAAATCCACGTTCGTCCTGCCCCCGCCGAGCCCAGGGTCAAGGTCACATACTTGGTGCTTCAAAATCTTTAACGCTCGGGTAAATATCTTATAATTTCTGTTTGCTTTCACGGATCAGCTTCATATTTCATATACGCATTGCTCTGATGGTCCTCTACTGTCCTGTGCCAAATCCACGTTCGTCCTGCCCCCGCCAAGCCCAGGGTCAAGGTCACATACTTAGTGCTTCAAAAACTTTTACGCTCGGGTAAATATCTTATAATTTCTGTTGTCTTTCACGGATCATCTTCATACTTCATATACGCATTGCTGTAATGGTCCTCTACCACCCTGTGCCAAATCCACGTTCGTCCTGCCCCCGCCGAGCCCAGGGTCAAGGTCACATACTTGGTGCTTCAAAATCTTTAACGCTCGGGTAAATATCTTATAATTTCTGTTTGCTTTCACGGATCAGCTTCATATTTCATATACGCATTGCTCTGATGGTCCTCTACTGTCCTGTGCCAAATTCACATTCGTCCTGCAGCCGCCAAGCCCAGGGTCAAGGTCACATACTTAGTGCTTCAAAAACTTTAACGCTCGGGTAAATATCTTATAATTTCTGTTTTCTTTCACGGATCAGCTTCATTCTTCATATACGCATTGCTCTAATGGTCCTCTACCGCCCTGTGTCAAATCCACGTTTCTCCTGCTCCAAGCCCAGGGTCAAGGTCACATACTTGGTTCTTCAAAAACTTTAACGCTCGGGTAAATATCTTATAATTTCTGTTCCCTTCCACGGATCAGCTTCATACTTCATATACGCATTGCTATAATGGTCCTCTACCGCCCTGTGCCAAATCCACGTTCGTCCTGCCCCCGCCAAGCCCAGGGTCAAGGTCACATACTTGGTGCTTCAAAAACTTTAACGATCAGGTAAAAAAACAATTTGACTTGGAATTTGGCCTCATTTATTATCAAAGTGATATGTGGGGCATCCGTGTTCTATGAACACATTTTCTAGTTTATTGTCTAGCTACCTGTACCTGGCAGTATTCTGTGTACAATGTATCTCCACATTATCCCTCAGCTTTCGTCACTGCCTGCCAGCCATGGCCCATGCTTCATCATATTCATGCCGTCATGGAATTTTGTTTTCTCCGAAGAGCCTGGTTAGGAGTTTAGTTAAAATTTAACTAGGCTTCTGTAGATCGGTTAAATTTAACCAGAACAATCATTGTTAAAATTTAATTTGTTTTATACAATCGCTTACCAATAATTTAACCAAATATTTGACCTAACCACGTATTTAACCATGCAGTCAGTGGTTAAAATTTAACCAAGATTATACAATTGGCTGCTGTTGCATAATTAACAATAATACATGTCTGATTACTGAACAGCCAGTTTACAGAGGCACTGACATTATAAAACAAGAGAAGTACATGCATTAACCCTTAGACCGCTACACACGACAATTGTCGTCTGCTGTTGCTTTTATATCTTGCCTTATTTCTCAATAAAAACATAATTTCAATGGAAATGATTCTGAAGTGCTGTCAAAGCCTGTTGTAAATTATTCTAAGGTGCTGTTAAAGCTTGTTTTTGATGATAAAAATGGAAAATAGAAAATAAACAGCAGACAACAAAAAATTAAGATAGCGGTGTAAGGGTTAATAGTAAGTATACATGTCTGTTCCACGTTTTTCTGCCGACGAACTTTTGGCTATTAAACACATTAAATCTAAACAATATTTAAATGTAAGTACATTTTCACCAATAACAAGAAAGTCGCCCTCCCCAAATTTCTTTGTCTGATGAAATTCCATCAAATATTGATTTTATAGCGAAAAAAAGATTTTTCTATGGGAAATTAACATGGGGGAAAAAGAGGTGGAAGCAGTGGGGGAGGATAAAAAAAAAGAAAAAAATTGGAAATTGACTCTGAAACCTGTCTAGATAGCTTGGAAATGATGTAAATAAGAAAACAAAACTTAGAATTTGAAAATCGGTCCATAAATAAAAAAAATATTTAAAAAAAAAATATTTTATAGCCATATAACAAACATGTATGATCCCATTCTTATATCTTTCGCAAGAAAATATTTTTCGCAATAAAATCAATATTTTATGGAATTTCTTCAAATCATTTTTTTGGGGAGGGTGACTTTTTTGTTATTTATGAAAAACTACTTGGGTACATTTATATATTTTTAAGATTTAATCTGTGTAATGGCCAAAAGTTTGTCGGCAGCAAAACGTGGAACAGACAGTAGTTGGTATGTTGCGGTTATTGATATTGAGACACAGGAGAAGTGTGTTAGGAAATATTTACTGTAGTAAATTAATTTAAATATGTGTCAATGAATTAAATGGCTATTAAATGTCTATAGTGTGTATATTAAATGTATATAAGTTACCATGTCATGATGAGTAAGTATGATTGGCGTCGCAGCTGAGATAATGACTATACTATGTGTGTGATCAGTATTGCCCCAGACCGATCACATTGACTCGACATAACCGCGTTTCTTTCACTGAATAATTAGAGGTTAATACGTGGCTTGTTTGATATCGGCCTAGGTATCGGCCCGAGGTAACTTGGTATCAAGTTACCAAGGGACGATACCTAGGTCGATATCAAACAAGACACGTATTAACGTCTTTATTACTTGGATTACTTGGATAACAATTTAAATATCAATCATCCAGCAGTTGTGATAATCCTATATTAAAATCGATACCGTTATCCATGATTGAATGATGAAATACAGAGCCTACAAATTTAAATTCCCAGCATCTGTCAAAATTTACGCAGCCTATAAAGTAAACATACGCAATGAGCATGCCCAAAGGAACTGGTTTAATACGCGCGCGAGACATGGTATCGGACTGGAAACGGCGGTATCAGACTAGTATCGATGGTATCAGACTAGAAATGGCAGTATCGGACTAGAAGTTTCAGTATCAGACTGGAAAACACGCCGTATCAGCATGGACTGTGTATGTTATTGCTGTAGGCAAATACAGGCAATTTCTAGGCAATAATTGATATCTAAGTAATAACCGTCTGTTGTAGCGGTAGCGATGCTGTAATGATAAGGATCCAAGATTGCTCCAAATATACTAACGTTCATTTATCATCAGAGATCAGGACCTACTACATTCTCTGATCATTAACTCTTACAGTGCTGAATTACAATTTATCGTCTGCTGCTCAGGTTTTATTTTTCTCATGAAAAACATGATTTGACAGCACTTTAGAATCATTTCCAATGGAAATGATTCTAAAGTGCTGTCAAACCATGTTTTTTTTTTATTGAGAAAGAATACAAAATGTGAAATAACAGCAGATGACACTTTGCGGTTCCCGCCTTTTAAGGGTTAACACATAAACTATTATGGTATGGAATATATGAATGGGATCATGTATATCTGTATCTGTGCTACCAGTGTAGCTCCCGGTCACCGAGCACACAGAGCTCCAGATAAGCTTTGTGTCTAAAGCGTAGTACACCCCCTAATTTCAAAATCATTGCATATTTTACTTTTACAAATGGATTATTGATTTTCTTCATTACAAAACAGGGAACAAATGATAAAATAAATATGAAAAGTCATGCAGAGCATGATGTTATTAGCCGATCAAATCAGGGTTCAATATATGTCCACATTTTAGTAGTTACGGAATCTCAGGGAAAAGTGAGAGAAGTGTTGATTTCCTCCCCAACCAAATTCTCAAGAAAAAAAATTGAATTCTATTAGAAAAATTGGGGCCCCGAAAACAATATTAATAGGAAATAAAATTTGATGTAGAAAAGAAATTGAAGAAAAAAAATAAACATTTGGAAAAAAAATAGAAAAAAAAAAAAAAAAAAAAAAAAAAAAAGAAAAAAAAAAAAAAAAAATAATAGAAAAATAATGCTCGCTACCGGAGCCCGGATTTTTTCATCTACATATATCTGCACAGGTCCACATATTGCCACAATATTGTCAACACAGTTTACGGAAATGTAATATAATAATAACACGGAGCTACGGTCATGATATTAGTTAGGCATGCAGAAACATATTTTTAGCAAAGGGATATCCCATTCACCAGTCCAGTCGAATACAAATCTTACTTAACAAAGTGACCATTAATTAACGTACTCAACAAAATGTACCAGTCGAATTGACGTCGTGCGTATTCAGGCACATGCCCAGATTGGCCTTGATAACGTTGTCACTTGTTTATCCCTTGTTTATCGATTTAAATGGTTTAAATCGACTCAAAGCTTACGTTCAACGGCCGCACAAACTCGATTGAACTGCACGCCTTCCAATGATTTAAATACGCAGCGCGTTTAAATAGTCAATTACGTTTTTTTAATGTGCGCACTGGTCATTTAAAAAGAGGCCCATCCGTGATTTTTTGCGCGATGTCGGGCGCAAGACAATCAATAATTTGCGGCATTGACAATAATTAAGGGGGATTGCCGCAATCGCGCGTGCTGGATGCATCCCTGCCATCCCTGCATGATACGTAAACAAATCAAAGTTCGCTATGAAGGGCAATTCTTCGTTTTGATTGGTGGAAAATTTTGTGAATATTAACTAGCGTCAAATGACGCGCATGCGTCAAATGACGCGCATGCGCGATCCAATGGGATAAGCCCGAGATGCTGGGGTAGCTAGTCGGAGGAGATTTTGAGCAGAGGTTGATTATAAATTAGCCGAATAAACACATTTTACGCGATTATACGTGGCTGAAACTTGTTCTGTTTAATAAATAAAAGCTTTAAATTAGCCCAATAATCGGCGTATGTTGGCGTATATGGCCATTAGAGCCAACTATGGACTTCAACAACAACAACTTCCGGGTTCAAATTCTCTTCCGGCGTTCAGCTCATTACGTATTCAAAATTGTGTTATTTGGCTATATTTAAAGTTTTAAACGGAGATAATTGCCAAAAATGCAAACTTTATCGGTTGATGCAATTTGGAAGTGACACAGCAAAATTCGCGTTCGTAGATTACCGAATAGCGGAGAAAAGGGTTGCTACAATCTTTTTCAGAATGCGATGGATGACCAATATATTAGCCGATCTATAAATAGATCGGCTAATAATAACAAATTTAAACATTCACTTATTTGAGCTGCAAAAAGCAAACACTGTTTGCTTTTTGCAGCTCAACTAAGTGAATTTTCAATTTACTCGATTTGAAAATCCATGCGTATTTTCACATTGCTGTGCATATTTTTTACTCCCACTTTTGATAATCAATGCGTATTCAGCTAAAATAATTGCGTAAAATATGCCAATACGCACCTTATCTGGAGCACTGGTGCTCTGGCACATGTACGCAATCGGATCAGGACCTACACATGTTGCGATGCTATATAACCTTGCATTATATCTGTGTGAGTGTGTCTTTCATCTACATTACTTTTCAGCCAATAAACGATTGTGATATTGTGTACAAGTACACTCAAGATGTACAATCATGATTTGTACTTGAACAGGTAATTAATGTATGGGATTTAGTACTAAACCCATTGACCCAGCCTTTAATGACGTTAGCTGTTGATAGGCCGTTAAACCCCAACAAACAAATTAAAAGTCATGCAGAGCATGATGTTATTAGCCGATCAAATCAGGGTTCAATATATGTCCACATTTTAGTAGTTACGGAATCTCAGGGAAAAGTGAGAGAAGTGTTTATTTCCTCCCCAACCAAATTCTCAAGAAAAAAAATTGAATTCTATTAGAAAAATTGAAAAAAAATTGAAGAAAAAAAACATTTGGAAAAAAAAATTGAAAAAAAAATCAACATCATCCTATATTTATCGATATTTTTAGTTAACACGGAGCTACGGTCATGATATTAGTTAGGCATGCAGAAACATATTTTTAGCAAACGGATATCCCATTCACCAGTCCAGTCGAATACAAATCTTACTTAACAAAGTGACCATTAATTAACGTACTCAACAAAATGTACCAGTCGAATTGACGTCATGCGTATTCAGGCACATGCCCAGATTGGCCTTGATAACGTTGTCACTTGTTTATCCCTTGTTTATCAATTTAAATGGTTTAAATCGACTCGAAGCTTACGTTCAACGGCCGCACAAACTCGATTGAACTGCACTGCACGCCTTCCAATGATTTAAATACGCAGCGCGTTTAAATAGTCAATTACATTTTTTTTAATGTGCGCACTGGTCATTTACAAAGGGCCCCCTTGTCAAAACTTGTTAGGAATATCCTAGGAATATCTTAAGAATCTCAGCCTCAAATGATACATGGGAACTTAGGAAAATCCTTGGATTCCTTAATTGCTGGTATTGAAACAGGAATATCTTAGGATTCCTAGGAACTAAGGAATTTAAGACCATGGAAATACCTTGGATTCCTAGGAATCCCAGTTCTTAAGAATCCTAGGAATATCCTAGGATTCCTTGCTGGTATTGAAACAGGAATATCTAGGATTCTAGGAACTAAGAATTTAAGACCATGGAAATACCTTGGATTCCTAGGAATCCCAGTTCTTAAGAATCCTAGGAATATCCTAGGATTCCTTGCTGGTATTGAAACAGGAATATCTTAGGATTCCTAGGAACTAAGGAATTTAAGACCATGGAAATACCTTGGATTCCTAGGATCTTAAGAATTCCATGATTTTTAACTACAAATGTCCATGCATGAATCTATTTTTAGCAGTGACCTTGGTCCATGAAGGAAAACAGTTTTTCTATTTACCAGAACGTTACATTTTCGGGAACATATGGACATTCTTACAAGACGTACATTGTGGGTTTTTTCCTTTTTACCTCACAAGGCTAATGGAATAAAAATAATTTGCAGTTACCTATTGTTCTTCAAACTTTTTTTAACCCCACAAGGTAACTCTTGTTTGCTCGGATGGACGGACAAGGGTAATTAATTAAAACATAACCTCTAACCTGCAGAAGCAAACCTGTGAATTTAGAATTAAAACAATCAACAAATGGGGTTGGAGCTAGCCCCTGCAAAATGAACACTTACTGTTCATGAACTGTTCATATATTATTCATGCAAAGTTCAAGAACCTGATTCATGAACAATTCATGGGATGTGCATGAAGATAAAATGGCACACATTCAGATTCTTGAAATGTTCTTAAATATTTTAGTTCATGAACTTTTATAGATTCATGAACAGTTCATGAAAAATAGTTCAGTTCCCAATCCCAAAAAATATTGGACGTAAAAAGTCCATGAACTGTTCAATTACTGTAAATTCATGAAATGTTCTTGAATTTTTTTCAGATATGAACTGTTCATGAACTTTTTCCCATCCAAATCCATTGTGCCATTTTATCTTCACGAAATGTACTTGAACCGTTCAAGAACAGTTCAAAAACTATAGTTCATGAACTGTTCATGAACAGTTCCCAATCCCAAAAAATATTGGATGCTTATAAGTCACTGAGAGTCGTTACGCCACCTTGTAATGTTGGTGATTGTTTACTCGTGGTGTAATGGGTAAAATGATTTCATATTTTTCAGGGCTCAACACTAAGGCACGTCCGACCGACCGGGTCTAGTAAAAATTTGGTCCGGTCGTGTCAATTTTCCCGAAATACCATTGTCGGTAGCCCGACTGGTCGTGTTCCAATTTGACCAAAGTCTCTGCCAAAAATAAAACAGTATTAGTTCACCTTTTATTTTTTTGGTAATAACAAACAAAACTTCCAAGAAAGATCGCTGATTGACAGTTCAAAAAAATAGTTTATTTACAACTCCAGGCGGACTTGTTTGCCTAGGCTTCGGGTATGATATTTGTAGTAGGCCTCGATCTGTATTTCGTACCCAAATTAAAATGTACCCATTTTAAACAGTGGGATCAATGCTACCATCGAATATGATAATTTAATGAGGGAATTTAACATTCTGTGTACACTGATGTACGTCTCTAGTTCGTTCAGTTTTTTTGGCTGGACAGTTTAAATATATTATCAACAATGCAAAGCTCAATACCGCACGGCATTATTATATTCTGATGTAATTTTGACCGGATCCCGATAAAAGAACCAAACTAAATCATAACAAACAAGTCCGGAGTAACGCTAATTTACATAAGAAGTAGAACGATCTACGATTGGTTGATGGTGCTTCATTCACCAAATAGCAATTTGATTGATTGGAAGCTGTCAGAAATATACGCAAACAGAGCGTACCGAACGTATAGATCATAAAATTATCTTGAAAAAAAAAAAGTGAATTCTCATAGCGCCGATCATGTAATCGGCCAGTGACTCAGCAATTACACACAGTGGATCAAATGTGTCAATCAACTTGTCGAAAAATCGTTTGTTTTGGCTCGATCAGGCATGCTGCTGAGCACGTGATTTTACTAACATCCACATCGCTAATAAATATTGTGCCCCGATATGAGCATATTGAAAATGAGTTGAACTGATATGGAATATTCTAATTGTCACTTAAAGTTTTGTTGGGCTAGCTGGGAGGCAGAATCAGTGGACATTATAATTTGCCATTTAATGAATCATTATTCATTGATCTGACACCTTGGATAAATTAAGATGAATTTAATTGTCACCAATTGAAAAAAAAACACGAAATGTTCATTAAACCGGAAGTGCCTGCTGCTGATATGTTTTTAGCTCACCTGAGCCACAGGTGAGACTCGGACATATGACACCAAAATAATGCCTATTAAAAAAATCCCATTACCCCACCCACTTGGCCTCGTACATTACCATCTTCTATTTATAGAAGGTGGGTATGAATATGGCAATTATAGAAAGAGCCCTCTATTTTCCGATTCGCACAAACACAATATAAACATCGATTAAATGTATGAAATAATGTCTCTGGCAATCGATAAAGGTATTAGGTGTGTGAATATACTCACTTCAAATCGCTTTTTCAAGTATTTATTGATTTACCCCATCCAAAGCGAAAGTTGCGTGTACGAAAGAATCTCACACAGAATCGGAGGCCGTCCGGCGTGGATTATCGGTCATATTTGACCAATAACTGATCGCCAGCTCAAACTAAAGTGGTGCACCATGACCATATACATTAGCAACTCAAACCATACAAAGTTCGTCCAATTGTGATCGTTCACCGATCTAAAAAACACCTTTTTTCTACTTTCATTCATGATTCGCGTACTATCAGATTATGTCTTCCGCAATCCCGAAATAGGTTGAATGACGTCATACAGTTTAGATTTAGCCAATCAGAGATGTTCTTTACATAGACACTTCCGGTTGTATTATGGAAGATGGTGCATTGACCCAGTTCCAGATGATGAACGAAATTAGACATAGGTCATGGTGCACCACTTTAGTTTGAGCTGGCGATCAGTTATTGGTCAAATATGACCGATAATCCACGCCGGACGGCCTCCGATTCTCTGTGAGATTCTTTCGTACGTGCAACTTTCGCTTTGGATGGGGTAATCAAAACACGAATAACTCAATAAATACTTGAAAAAGCGATTTGAAGTGAGTATATATATATTCACACACCTAATACCTTTATCGATTGCCAGAGACATTATTTCATACATGTAATCGATGTTTATTGTGTTTGTGCGAATTGGAAAATAGAGGGCTCTTTCTATAATTGCCATATTCATACCCACCTTCTATAAATAGAGATGGTAATGTACGAGACCAAGTGGGTGGGGTAATGGGATTTTTTTTAATAGGCATATTTTTGGTGTCATAGGTCCGAGTCTTCCACCTGTGACCTGAGCGAAGCTCATGTTTCGCTCATGTGAGCTATTGTTACCGCAATGTGTCCGTCCGTCCGTCGTCCGTCCGTCGTCCGTGAACATTTTCAAACGTCTTCTCCTCAGTAACCATTGGGCCTATAGTCACCAAACTTCATGGTCATGGTCCTTAGGTAGGGGGACTACAAAATTGTTAAAATGACGTCATTATGTAATCCAAGATGACCGCCGTCTAAAAATAGTACAAATTCTTCAAAAATCTTCTTCTCAAGAACCGCCAGCCGGATTTCGACAAAACTTGGTAGGAATGATCGATGTACAATGCTCTTTCAAAGTTGTTAAAATGGTGACCCCGGGGTCAAAAATGGGTGTGGCCTGTGGGGTCATTGGGTCAAATTTTATTTTTGACTGAATATGGTCATGTCATATACAGTCAGAATTTGTTACAGCGGCACACGTTACAGCGGCATATTCGCCTCCCGGCACAATAAGCCGCCAAACCAATCGGCATGCTCTTTAATCTGCTCGATATACCGGCAAATTCGGCTTCCGGCACCGGCAGGGAATTCCTGCAAACGAATACACAGTTTAAGTCTTATTTAATGTGCGTTATAACGGCGCCGGTACCCGGCGTCGCTGGTACCAGCACTGTGACCCAGCTCTGTTATCCGGCATTACGGAAACCGATATCCGGGAACCAGTCACTGACCATATAATATGTGCGTCATAACGGCGTCGCTGGTACCCGGCGTCGCTGGTACCAGCTGTTATCCGGCATTACGTGCCGGAAACCGATATTCGGGAACCAGTCACAGGCCATATCTAAACAATTTCACAGCTGATTAACCCCGACCTGCTATCATAAATCGCGGCAATTAACGTGTCGGTACCTTGTCACCTGCTGTGATGTACTATTTTGCAAACATCAATTAAGAAATGGATAGTTAGCAACTAAATTTAGAAGTGATTAAATCCAGCAAGGGCCGATAGATTGTAAATAAAAAAATATCTTAATCGTGAAAAATTTAAATAATTATCGTGTAACATTGCCTCTGGGGCGAGTTCAAACAGGGACATATCGTCATGTAAATATTTAAAGGGAAACCACTCTACATGTTTTTGCTTTGTATTTTTATAAATTTTAGCATGTAAATTAAAACAAGCTGTTTATTAAAATATGTGTTTCTTTTCTATATGCACATGTTTGCGAATTGCTAACAATAAAGAAACAATTTCACAGATAATCCGGTATTCACCACGCGCTCTACAATTAACAACAGGTTCGCCTGTAACCTAGACTTTGTCAAATACCAGAATATTAGCTTTGAATGTTGTTGGTTTCCTTGATATAAATTTGTATATATGCATTGCTTTATCAATGTGGTGACAAATAAGTATATATCTCGCCGATAATGCTAATGTAAAATGACAGCAAATAGCGTCGATACAATGCGTGGTTACCAATTACCGACATGTTCCAATTACCGGAATTATCCCGACAGTCTGATAGCGAGGAGAAAATCGCCGATTCGTTATACCGGCATATTCGTTATAACGGCAGATTCATCTCTGACGAACTATGCCGTTGTAACGAATTCTGACTATATCAAATTGAAGGTATCAATGAGGCGATCACTCTGGTGCATTTTTTGTCGAAATTGGATGGTTATGTCATCCAAGATGGCCGCCGAAAGGTCAAAAGGTCGTTATTTTATTAGAGATTTCAAAATTCTTCTTCACATGAACCGCTTAGCCCATGGTAGCCAAACTTAAAAGTTATGGTCCATGGGTGAAGCCTTTTCAGATTTGTTAAAATGGAGGTCATCGCTAATCCAAGATGGCCGCCGTCTAAAAATAGCATAAATTCTTAAAAAATCTTCTTCTCATGAACCGCATGCCGGATTACGACGAAACTTGGTAGGAATGATCGATGTACATTGCTCTTTGAAAGTTGTTAAAATGGTGACCCGGGGTCAAAAATGGGCGTGGCCCGTGGGGTCAAATTGGGGTCAAATTTTATTTTTGACCGAATATGGTCATGTCATTTATCAAATTGAAGGTATCAATGAGGCGATCACTCTGGTGCATTTTCTGTCGAAATCGGATTGTTATGTCATTCATGATGGCCACCAAAAGGTCCATTTATTCAAGATTTTTAATGTCTTTTTCTCAGGAACCAATTGGCCGATGCTGGGTGAAGCATTTTCAGATTTTGTAAAATGAGAGTCATCGCTTAATCCAAGATGACCGCCATCTAAAAATAGCACAATTTTTTTAAAACACATGAACTCAATGTCACATTCTCCTCTGGTGTTCATGGAGTCAGGTGAGCGAATTAGGGCCATCATGGCCCTCTTGTTTCAAATTCCATTGGAGGTATGGGCCGTGGCCTAGGGATATGGCATTGGACTTCAATACCGGAGGTTGTGAATTCAAACGTAACCCTAGGGATGGGCCGTGGCCTAGGGGATATGGCATTGGACTTCAGTTTCGTAGCTTGTGAATTCAATCCCCACCCTAGGACCGGGCCGTGGCCTAGGGATATGTCATTGGACTTCAGTTTCGTAGGTTGTGAATTCAATCCTCGCCCTTGAGATGGGCCGTGGCCTAGGGATATGGCATTGTACTTCAGTTCTGTAGGTTGTGAATTCAATCCTAATCCTAGGGATGGGCCGTGGCCTATGGATATGGCATTGTACTTCAGTTCTGTAGGTTGTGAATTCAATCCTCACCGAGGTATGGGCCGTGGCCTATGGATATGGCATTGGAATTCAGTTCTGTAGGTTGTGAATTCAATCCTCGCCCTAGGGATGGGCCATGGCCTAGGGATACGGCATTGGACTTCAGTTCTGTAGGTTGTGAATTCAATCCTCACCCTAGGGATGGGCCGTGGCCTATGGATATGGCATTGGACTTCAGTTCTGTAGGTTGTGAATTCAATCCTCGCCCTAGGGATGGGCCGTGGCCTATGGATATGGCATTGTACTTCAGTTATGTAGGTTGTGAATTCAATCCTCGCCCTTGGGATGGGCCATGGCCTATGGATATGGCATTGTACTTCAGTTCTGTAGGTTGTGAATTCAATCCTCGCCCTAGGGATGGGCCATGGCCTAGGGATACGGCATTGGACTTCAGTTCTGTAGGTTGTGAATTCAATCCTCGCCCTTGGGATGGGCCATGGCCTATGGATATGCAGCATTGGACTTCAGTTCTGTAGGTTGTGAATTCAATCCTCGCCCTTGGGATGGGCCATGGCCTATGGATATGGCATTGGACTTCAGTTCTGTAGGTTGTGAATTCAATCCTCGCCCTAGGGATGGGCCGTGGCCTATGGATACGGCATTGGACTTCAGTTCTGTAGGTTGTGAATTCAATCCTCACCCTAGGTATGGGCCGAGGCCTAGGGATACGGCATTGGACTTCAGTTCCGTAGGTTGTGAGAATTCAATCCTCACCCTAGGTATGGGCCGAGGCCTAGGGATACGGCATTGGACTTCAGTTCTGTAGGTTGTGAATTCAATCCTCACCTAGGTATGGGCCGTGGCCTAGGGATACGGCATTGGACTTCAGTTCCGTAGGCGTGAGAAAGATTTACAGTGGTTTTTTTCACCCCACTAGTCTGTGTGATGAGACTTTAAACTGTGGTCCCGTCTCTATGACCTTAGCTGTTGCTGGGACGTTAAACTCATTTACTCGGTAGAGCCGGAGGCATATAGTGTTTGGACTGTCCATCCGTGAGTCCATGTGTCCGGCACATTGAGAAGTTTGTCAGACTTTCTCAATTATGTCATAACTTCTGTAACTCTTGAAGGATTACTTAAATATTTCAACACAGTATACCTGTTGACAAATGCCACACATCCATGCTGCCCTTAATATGACCTTGACCTTTTGACCGTCACAACTTTGAACTTTTTTCCACATTAAAGGTACATGACTGTTCTTTATAGGAATTAAATAAATGTATAATTGTGTCACTATTCCACCAGTTCTAAAAATTACGAGTGCCGCTATACAGATATAATCATTTAGTAATATTATTTTACTGATAGTGATGCACAGTGGTATACTAATTAAATGCGTCACCTGAATTATCTTTTTTCGACAGATTATAAAGTATGATATTGCACATCAAAAAATAAATACAGAGAATAAATATTAATGTCTGTTAACATTTTAAGCAAACATGGTTATCGCCCCTGATATCAGTGTGGACATTTGTGGCTGATATAAAATGTATAATAATGCCAATCAATACGTTGGGTAATGGTGAATGAATGTTTTTTTTTACCAGAAGATGTCTTGTATGATGTCTGATATAAAGAACATTTTGTGCCTACTGAGTGGGAATGTACCTTTAAGAAGTTCACCAGAGTTTCTCAATTCTGTGATAAACTTCAACATTTTAATTGGTAAAATAAAATCACACTACTGTTAACACATCAGCAGACCGCAATTATTGAATAGTTTGCTTCGAAATGAAAACTTGTCTTGGCATTTCATTAGAATTGTCTCCTTGGAGACAATTCTAATGAAATATCAAGATGTGTTTTCATGGAAAATAATAAAAATATGCTATATTTGTGGTCTGTTTATTGTTTTCTGCAGCATAATTTAAAAGCTGACACTTTTTGCCAATACCGCTATACGGGTCTGTGGTGTTGAATGTGGTAATGTACAATTTGATATCTGTATCGCATGTAAACGTTAACCATACCAGGCTATACATATGTATGTGACGTCATCTCTGGGATACCGGTGTGCTATTCTGGCTGTATTACGTATACGTATAGTCGACTTAAAATATGTATCTATTGTCTGTTTGTGTCCATGCATGACAGAGATATATCTGGATTACATACACGCTTTATAATATTAAATATTATTATAATATTAATGGGAAATATCAATTTTTATCTGATTAATTCACTATGCAATATTTTTAGATCTTAGTAAGCAGCGCACTCCAACCACTTAACTTTGTGCTTCAATAAGCAAATATTTAAACGTTGTTTAAGTCAATCTTATATCGAAATGTATGACAATTGAAATGTTGTAACCATTACAAAACTGAATTACATTTTTCGCGCGCCTTTCAAAGAAAGGAGTGCCTATGGCATGCCCCCGGCGTCGCGGTCAGCGTCCGTCCGTCCGTTTGTCCGTCTCTGTCCGTCCGTCTTCAAACATTTGATAACTTCACGTTGGGCGAGATTTATTATAATTTTTGTTTCCTTTGACCAAACCTTTTTGATATTTCACATATGCCTTTATCTAATAATTTTCTATCATGCTGTGACAAATCCGCGATGCTCAGACCCCTACTAACCCCATGGTCTATGGAAGGTCATATCCGCCATAATTATACCCCCCCGCAACAAAGTTGTGGGGGGGTATACTGGAGTCAGCTTGTCCGTCCGTCCGTCCGTCCGAGTTTCCGTGTTTCCGTCCGTCACAAAACTTAACAATTGTAAATTTCCTTTTAACTTCTCTTTCCCTTTGCGGAAATCTTTCATATTTTACCCGCCCCTTCTCTGACACTGATACATCATTCTGCAACAAACCTATGACCCCCATTTATGCCAGGGGTCAAGGTCACGGACTTACAAATTTAGAAAAAAAAATGAAAACTTAACAATTGTAAATTTCCTTTTAACTTCTCTTTCCCTTTGCGGAAATCTTTCATATTTTTACCCGCCCCTCTCTGACACTCATACTCATTCTGCAACAAATCTAACGACCCCCATTATGCCAGCGGTCAAGGTCACGGACTTAGAAACTTAGTAAAAAAACGAAAACTTAACAATTGTAAATTTCCTTTTACTTCTCTTTCCCTTTGCGGAAATCTTTCATATTTTACCCACCCTTCTCTGACACTCATACATCATTCTGCAACAAACCTATGACCCCCATTTATGCCAGGGCTCAAGGTCACAGACTTATAAACTTAGAAAAAACTAAAACTTAACAAATGTAAATTTCCTTATAACTTCTCTTTCCCTTTGCGGAATGCAGTGATATTTTACCCGGCCCTTCTCTGACACTCATACATCATTCTGCAACAAACCTACGACCCCCATTTATGCCAGGGGTCAAGGTCACGGACTTAGAATGTCTAGTTTGCTTTTTTCAACTGGAACCACCATCACACTCTCCATATATGTGCTGACATAGTCTTTTATCTGAAAATGATAGTATGCGAGCTGGAATTCATTCTAGGTCAGGGCTGACGCGGGGGGGTATTCCGTAAGCCCCCGCTTACTGACAAATCTAGTTATATTTGGCTCGATGCTTGCTGGCTGATGACATTTTTATGCCCCACCACGATAGTGGAGGGGGCATTTAGTGTTACCCTTGTCGGTCAGTCCCGTCCGGCCGTCCGTCTGACCGATCTGCTTCATATTTCATATACACATTGCTTTAATGGTCCTCTACCGCCTTGTGCCAAATCCATGTTTGTCCTGCCCCCGCCAAGCCTAGGGTCAAGGTCACATACTTGGTGCTTCAAAAACTTTAACGCTCAGGTAAATATCTTATAATTTCTGTTCCCTTTCACGGATCAGCTTCATACTTCATATACGCATTGCTCTAATGGTCCTCTACTGTCCTGTGCCAAATCCACGTTCGTCCTGCCCTCGCCAAGCCCAGGGTCAAGGTCACATACTTAGTGCTTCAAAAACTTTAACTTTAAATACGTCGGGTAAATATCTTATAAATTTCTGTTTTCTTTCACGGATCAGCTTCATACTTCTTCTACACATTGCTCTAATGGTCTTCTACCACCCTGTGCCAAATCCACGTTCGTCCTGCCCCGCCAAGCCCAGTGTCAAGGTCACATACTTAGTGCTACAAAAACTTTAACGCTCAGGTAGATATCATAATTTCTGTTTTCTTTCATGGATCAGCTTCATATTTCATATACGCATTGCTCTAATGGTCCTCTACCGCCCTGTGCCAAATCCACATTCGTCCTGCCCTCCACCAAGCCCAGGGTGAAGGTCACATACTTGGTGCTTCAAAAACTTTAACGCTCGGGTAAATATCTTATAATTTCTGTTCCCTTTCACGGATCAGCTTCATACTTCATATACGCATTGCTCTAATGGTCCTCTACTGCCCTGTGCCAAATCAACGTTCATCCTGCCCCCGCCAAACCCAGGGTCAAGGTCACATACTTGGTGCTTCAAAAACTTTTAACGCTCAGGTAAAAAAAAAATTTTACTTGGAATTTGGCCTCATTTATTATCAAAGCGATATGTGGGGCATCCGTGTTCTATGAACACATTTTTATGCCCCACCACGATAGTGGAGGGGGCATTTAGTGTTACCCTTGTCCGTCCGTCCCGTCCGTCCCGTCCGTCCGTCACGAAACTCGGGTAAATTTGACCTCATTTATTATCAAAGCGATATGTGGGGCATCCGTGTTCTATGAACACATTTTCTAGTCTTTTAAATGCTTCAAATATGCTGAAACTGGTGTCAATTTATCTATCCTTAAAACTAGAGTGCTACATGCCAGGTTATAATATAGGGAGACATGTTTTTATGCCACCGGGTTTCGAAGAAACGGGTGGCATATAGTGTTTGGACCGTCCGTCCGTCCGTCCGTCCGTCCGGGCCAACGTCCGGGGGTTTGAGAGCTTAGGGGCGGGGTTAGGAACAAAAGATTCCTTTGTAATATTCCGTAAGCTCATAAACTCTATTGTTGTTTAGGGGCTTTTTCATTGTTCTTCAAACAATGGAAATACCCCATAAACCCAAAATGTTGGAACGTCCGTCCGTCCGTCTGTCTGTCCGTCATACTTTTCGGTTAACCACTTTGTCAGTTTCTCAAATATGCTGCAGGTGGCATCCGCGTTCGACAGACGCATTTCTTGTTCTTTATTCTTTCAATCTGACATGTTTCTGTCTCTACATTAAAGATTACTAAATAATTATATCTGTGTAGCTGGCACTCGTAATTTTTAAAAGTGGTGGACTAGTTGCAATTATACACTTATTTAATCTCCATAAAAAAATGTTTGTACCTACTAGATGGGACCCCAGCTTCAACAATAATTATTAAATCTATATTTTAACTAGACAAGATCCAGAGCAGAATAAGTGCAGGTTATAGGAAAATAGGTCCCACAACATCCATAAGAAAAATGAAAGTAGCAGAGAATAGCAAAATGTGTGGTAACAGCCCAGCTTCAACAATAATTATTAAATCTATGTTTTAACTAGTCAAGATCCAGAGCAGAATAAGTGCAGGTTATAGGAAAATAGGTCCCACAACATCCATAAGAAAAATGAAAGTAGCAGAGAATAGCAAAATGTGTGGTAACGGGTTAGTGTTTTAAGGAAAATCAATGGTGGTGTGCCACCTTAGTCTGATCCCTGACGGTTATTGGTTTGCATCGGTAACGGGCCAGTTTCACAGCCAACCTGTGTAAGTTACCATATGTGTCACTTACTATAAAAATGTGATTGTTTTCAATTAGGTAGTACATATGTAATTTAATTATTAGGATACGTGTATGTATAAAACACATTAGTAAGTCAAACACCATACATACGTATACAATTTAGTTAATATAGATTAGAGAATAATAAATGGTGCGAAATCGTCAAGGGGGTAATAGTAGTCCAGTATGAACAAAGTCGTGCGGGTGTTTTGAGGTCGCTGACACAGTTTGCTTGCAAATCTTGATCCATTACTACCCAGTTTCACTTGAGGTACATGTGGGGGTGTTGGTCTTATGATGTAAACAGACTTTCTGTGGCCAATAAAAAGGTCGTGTACAAGTAGGTCCCACAACATCCATACGAATAGCCTTATTGGATGGGATTCGGTTAAAGTATATAGTAAAACTATTTGGTGTCTTCTAACCTATGCTGTGATAATTTGTGGGTGAAATCTTACTTCAACACCGGCATTGGAGGTGTGACTTGAACAGCCAATCAGATGTCGGACTATAATTTATTAGAGGGAGAATTACTTGAGCGGACGGCAGTGCCATCTGACGTCATAATGACGCACTACTAACCCATGTATTGCTTGCCGTGGGTGGTGGTCGGTCGAATGAGACGGCGTAAATTAACGTTATGGGTTTCTCCTTATAGGAATCACGATTTGCCTGGTTTGGCCCTCAGGTACGTTTTTATCTTTGGCTCTTTAGTTACCTGGGAGTTGAATTGGGTTATTGCCCATTATAAAAGTAGTAAGATTATTACTGATCCTGCTGCTTTTGGGAGGGGCCAAGTGATTCTGGTGTGGCGAGGACCTGGCATCAGATCAGGATTATTCTGATTTCAGGGCTGAATGTATAGTTTTGTTATTGTAAATATTCAGTTCTGATTTTGGGATTTTCCCCCCATTTGTACATGTATATATGTACTTGTACAGGTAATATATGGGATTTAGTACTAAACCCATTGACCCGGCCTTACATGACCTTAGCTGTTGATAGGCCGTTAAACCCCAACAAACAAACAAACAAAATTTATTGCTTGCATCATTCTGCTTGTAGCTTGATGCTTTCTGCTTGCGGCTTTCCGCTTTCGGACTGTAGCTTGATGCTAACTTCCTGCGGCTTTGTCCTTACTAGTGCTGAGTGCTTTGTTCTTACTTTCTATTGCAAATGCTTATAAGTGCAATAAAACAGGGACACAAATAAGGACGTATCAATAATTGTAATGTAAATAAGACGAATTAACAAAGCAATCAGCAGAATGGACATGTAAGAAAGACAAATACAATTACAACAACCAGATTTCAAATGTAATAAATACAAATGACGAATGAAATAACATGAATATAAGTTGTAATGTCATCAGCACGCAAGCACCAAGTCACATAGAATTATGGCGGATATTACCTTCCATTATGGTGAAGGTCATAAACTTAACGTTGGGGGAAATTTGTTAAGGTTACAGTCTTTCTCTAATGATTCTCTAACATTCTGTGACAAATCCATGACACTCACTAACCCCAAGGTTAAGGTCACAGTCTTAGTGCTTTCATAAACTTAATTAACATTGGGGGAAATTTGTTATAATTTCTGTTTCCTTTCACCAAACATTTTAATATTTCACACATGCCTTTCTCTAATGTTTCTCTATCATGCTGTGACAAATCCACGATGCTCAGACCCTCGCTAACCCCAAGGTCAAGGTCAGTCTTTGTGCTTTCCTAAGCTTAATGTTGGGTGAAATTTGTTATAATGTCTGTTTCCTTTCACAGCTCTTCTTGATATTTTACACAGCCCTTCCTCTAATGGTTCTCTATCATGCCATGCCAAATCCACGACCCTCAGACTCCCGCACCCCCGCTAACCCCAAGGTCAAGGTCATAATCGTAGCGCTTTCGCAAACTTAACATTGGGGGATATTTGTTATAATTTCCTTTCGCACAGCTTCTTGATATTCGTTAAACTACCAGCACCACCAGACACGCTTTGTCGTCTTCTGACAACTCTTGTGTCATCTGCTACTTATTTCCCATTTTTAGCTCACCTGAGCGAAGCTCATGTGAGCTATTGTTACCGCAATGTGTCCGTCGTCCGCCGTCATCTGTTGTCAGTGAATGAGAGTCATCGCTTAAAGGAGATATAACAAGCTTCTGTTTTCGCGATACGTACGCTTTATGTATTCATCATTTATATATCAAATAAAACAAATTTTACAGTAATCAGACCAGTATGTGCAGTTCTTTTACGGATTTCATATTCCGGACAACCAGTTTTTCCAGCCTTCACTGCATGACTAACTTCCCCTTATTTTGCTTACCACAGTTATTTCCCTTTGCAGTCAAGTGGGTATACGACGTATCAGTAGAACTTCCGAAATGTATGCATAATACGATTATTACACGTAATAGTTCAACAGACTACTTAGAACTCCAGTTTATTAGACTGCTGATATAAATATATGGTACTGTACTGTAAAAATATTTTCAACAGCTGTAGGATACCAGTCTGTATATACATTTATTTATATTTACATCGTCAGCTTGCATTCTATGTTTTCCCCGATAGTACTTATATAATGCTAAATCAGACGGGCAACAGAGTAGACACTTATCAGAGCTGTCAGGTGCATAGATGGATCTGGTGCTATGCTGGTCAAACTGTCATAACGTCATTATTGTAGGCCATTGTCCACATACAATGAAACAATGCTGTATATGGGGTCAATGAAGGAAAGCTCGGGGTGACAGCAATGGGAAAATTAGTCGCTCTAATTGCCACGGTGGGTGGAGTGTTCAGGGTTTCCACTGGAGAAAAAAAAAATTGCCACTTTTTTTAGCTCACCTGAGCGAAGCTCATGTGAGCTATTGTTACCGCAATGTGTCCGTCGTCCGTCGTCGTCCGTCGTCCGTCGTCGTCGTCATCCGCGAACATGTTCAAACGTCTTCTTCTCGGTAACCATTGGGCCTATAGTCACCAAACTTCATGGTCATGGTCCTTAGGTAGGGGGATTACAAAATTGTTAAAATGACGTCATTACGTAATCCAAGATGGCCGCCGTCTAAAAATAGCACAAATTCTTCAAAAATCTTCTTCTCCCGCCAACCGGATTTCGACAAAACTTGGTAGGAATGATCGATGTACAATGCTCTTTCAAAGTTGTTAAAATGGTGACCCCGGGGTCAAAAATGGGTGTCGCCCGTGGGGTCAAATTGGGGTAAAATTTTATTTTTGACCGAATATGGTCATGTCATATATCAAATTGAAGGTATCAACGAGGCGATCACTCTGGTGCATTCTTTGTCGAAATCGGATGGTTATGTCATCCAAGATGGCCGCCGAAAGGTCAAAAGGTCGTTCTTTTATTAGAAATTTCAAAATTCTTCTTCACATGAACCGCTTGGCCCATGGTAGCAAAACTTAAAAGTTATGGTCCATGGGTGAAGCCTTTTCAGATTTGTTAAAATAGAGGTCATCGCTAATCCAAGATGGCCGCCGTCTAAAAATAGCATAAATTCTTAAAAAATATTCTTCTCATGAACCGCTAGCCGGATTTCGACGAAACTTGGTAGGAATGATTGATGTACAATGCTCTTTCAAAGTTGTTAAAATGGTGACCCCGGGGTCAAAAATGGGTGTCGCCCGTGGGGTCAAATTGGGGTCAAATTTTATTTTTGACCGAATATGGTCATGTCATATATCAAATTGAAGGTATCAACGAGGCGATCACTCCGGTGATAGCGAGGAGAAAATCGCCGATTCGTTATACCGGCATATTCGTTATAACGGCAGATTCATCTCTGACGAACTATGCCGTTGTAACGAATTCTGACTATATCAAATTGAAGGTATCAATGAGGCGATCACTCTGGTGCATTTTTTGTCGAAATCCGATGGTTATGTCATCCAAGATGGCCGCCGAAATGTCAACAGGTCGTTCTTTTATTAGAAATTTCAAAATTCTTCTTCACATGAACCGCTTGGCCCATGGTAGCCAAACTTAAAAGTTATTGTCCATGGGTGAAGCTTTTTCAGATTTGTTAAAATGGAGGTCATCGCTAATCCAAGATGGCCGCCATCTAAAAATAGCATAAATTCTTAAAAAAAATTCTTCTCATGAACCGCTGGCCGGATTTCAATTAAACTTGGTAGGAATAATCGATTTACAATGCTCTTTCAAATTGTTAAAATGGTTACCCCGGGGTCAAAAATGGGCGTGGCCCGTGGGGTCAAATTGGGGTCAAATTTTTGACCGAATATGCTCATGTCATATATCAAATTGAAGGTATCGATGAGGCGATTGCTCTCATGCAATATTTGTCGGAATCGGATGATTATGTCATCCATGATTGCCACCAAAAGGTCCATTTATTCGAGATTTTGAACATCTTTTTCTCAGGAACCACATGGCCGATGCTGGCCAAACTTCATAGGAAGATCCTTGGGTGAAGCATTTTCAGATTTGGTAAAATGAGAGTCATCGCTTAATCCAAGATGACCGCCATCTAAAAATAGCACAATTTTTTTAAAACACATGAACTCAATGTCACATTCTCCTCTGGTGTTCATGGAGTCAGGTGAGCGAATTAGGGCCATCATGGCCCTCTTGCTTTTGTAAAGCATGCGCGAAAATTATTCAACTTTGAATATATATTTTTGCGCGCGCTTTGACAAAAAAAATATACATACATGTACAGTGTATCTACTAAGAACAATAAAACATAGTATCATTATGTTTATTTTGTTGTTTTTTTTCACACATCATTTATGATAAGATTTGACACATTGTGATAAATGAGAAATAAAATTTAATACATATGTCATTTGACATAATACAGCATTATTTTCAACTTTCATTCAACATGTTTCACTACAACTTCACTTTCATACATTTGTGGTAGAATTCAATTTTTGTCGGGTCCGAACTAATTCGGGAACGAAGTCGGGATTTAGCAGAGACAAATTCTCACTAAATAAGTACCTGTTTGTGCTATTGTTGGTGTTAGCAGAAGCATTAAAGTCTGTATTCTGTAAATCCATCGATATTTATCGATGACATTGACCTTTTATGAGGTTTAAACACTGTTTTATATTGTTAACACGTGGTTTTACAAAGCCTATTAAACACAGTATTGACAATCTCCGGACTTGAATGAATCTGATTGGATGAAATTTAACGGATCAAATCACAGCATCACATCACCGCTGCACGTGACCCGTGTCAATCACAATAGAATGGAGGAAATAAAAAATTTGCCACTTTTTTTTTCAAGAAAAATCATGAAACGATGTTAAATTTGTATTGTTTATTGTTTATTTGAACACGTTACCAATTCTTACATGAATATCAATAAAAAAAATGGCGAAAGTTTCATACAGTCTAGGACGCTTTCACTAAGATCGCCACAAACATGCAGATTTTACCATGATTACCACACCACTGTACACGGTGACGTTACGGTAATTTAACGGATCAAATCACAGCATGACATCACTGCTGCACGTGACCCGTGTCAATCGCAGTATAATACACACAATGTTTAGATAAGAAAGCTTGTGTCTCGTGTGTTGGGGATTATTGATTTATTCACTGGAAAACGTAGAGTTATAGAAAATCCAGGTATGGCTGCCGGGTCGGAAAATTGTAACTAGAGATTTTCTTTTTTCGCCAAATCAGATTTTTTTTCACCACTTTCTTTTTCAATTCATCGCCAGCGGAAACCCTGGGTGTTGTTTGAAGATTGTGTCAACATCTGCTGTACACTGTGACTGAGAAGGTGCAATAAGCCAAACACAACACGGGGCTTATAGGGCGTTTGCGACCAGTGTAGATCCAGTTCAGCTTGTACATTCGCACAGTCTGAACAGGATCTGCACTTTTCAGCATTCCTTCAATAAAACACACTAACATGCAATCAAGATCGTATTTAGACTACAGGAGTGTTATATTTTATTAGGACCTACATTAGTCACAAATCACACAAACCCCATTTCTCCAGTCACAGCCACATATAGGACCAAGCTTCGACATAACTGCCATTTGACAAAACAATGATTTTCTTTTGGAAAACATCTTTAGTTTTTAACATCAAGTCCAAACATTTTCTATTTATTTGAAACAGGTCAGTAGGAAAATAGATTAGAAATAGTAAAGAATTTACTGTACATGTGAAAATTGAATATATACTTTTAATTCTTTTTATCTGTCAACGAACAAAATATGTGCTTTAATTATATTTTAGTATTCGAAAACAGTATTTACGAAAAAATAAGCGAGTGGACATTCAAGTTACACAATTTTAGTCCTGCAATATAACATTCATCCATGTATAAAAACAAACACATCAAGATTGGATTTTCGGAACTGTAGAAAGCACCCTGATGTGCACAGTGTAACTATTCTACCATGTCTGTCAAATTGGACTCGCCAATAAGCTTGGCATATAGGTGTGGCCTCGCGGATTCAATATACACCTGTCGCATTATTGTTGACATCCGTTTGAACGTAGCTTCACACGTCTGTCACTGACTAGGACAGATAAACAAAATGGATTCAACAAATCAGCATAGAATAGGTGTGGCTTCATTGAATTCAGAATACATCTGTCCCAAGATCAACTTCCCTACTTGCCTGCGGTCAAATCATCGGATAAGTTGTTTGCTATTAATGACATCCGGCGGTATCCGTTTGAACATAGGTACACACGCGTGTCACTGATTATATTAACTCGAAATTGTCAAAGCACAACTATGCTGAAGTAACATTCTGCAAAGCATTGCAGAATCAATTTACGAAATGTCGGAGATTTAATTTCACATTTTTTCTCATTCTGGCTCTGCTGTCTGTTTGACCGTGAATTACAACCGACTTCCGCACAGATAGTCGCCGCCGACGATTGCAACCAACATATAAATAATCCAAGTATAACTAGGCGAAGGAAAAAATAACGATTAACGTATATATTAAACGACAAAAACAAAGAAATTATGCAACAAATACATGATGTCCGTAAATCCAAACAATATTATATAAGAAACCTTCATCCACCAATCAGGTAAGCTGTTCTACTGCTACGTCATAGAGGTTATTTTTACAGCGCCACCTCACGCCAGTAGGTCGCAGTAACAGGAGAGATAAGCGATGACCAATTCATGGCATGGCTCTGTATAGGACAGTAAGTCAGATAAGGTGCGATATGAGAATCTCAATATCACGAAAAATGGAAACGAACCGGAAATCGGTTATTAGGGTCGCCGTTGTTGTTTTTAGCGCGGTTTGAAGAAAATAAGTGATAGTTTGTAATGTGACCTTTAATCCAAGATGACCGCCATCTAAAAATAGCACAATTTTTTTAAAACACATATGAACTCAATGTCACATTCTCATCTGGTGTTCATGGAGTCAGGTGAGCGAATTAGAGTCATTATGGCCCTCTTGTTGGTCTTGGTAGAGCCGGAGGTGTATAGTGTTTGGACTGTGTGTACGTGTGTCCGTCCGTTCGTGTGTCAGGCACATTAAAGGTACATGCCCAGTCAGTAGACACAAAATGTTCTTTATATCAGAGACATCATCTGAGACATTTTGTGGCAAAATAAACATTAATTAACCATTACCCCACGTACAGATTGGCATTATTATACATTTTATATCAGACATAAATTGCTATCAGGGGCGATAACCGTGTTTCCTTAAAATGTCAACGAACATTACTATTTATTCTCTGTATTTATTTTTATGCCACCGGTCTCGAAGAGCCGGGTGGCATATTGTTTTTGGACCGTCCGTCTGTCCGTCTGTCCGGGCAAACATCAGGGGTTTAGGAGCTTAGGGTAAGGGTTAGTTTCCTTTGAAGTTCTTTGAACTTATACCATTAGCCCATAAAACCTTTTGAAGTTTAGGGGCTAGTCCTTTGATCTTTTATATAGCAAATAGCCCATAAACCCAAAATGTTGGT
Organism: Conchocele bisecta; assembly: GCA_029237695.1. Lineage (NCBI taxonomy): Eukaryota > Metazoa > Mollusca > Bivalvia > Lucinida > Thyasiridae > Conchocele > Conchocele bisecta. Next base: position 42,983,966 of record CM055279.1, read on the forward strand.
ACGTCCGTCTGTCCGTCCGTCCGTCCGTCCGTCACACTTTTCGGTTAACCACTTTGTCACAGTTTCTCAAATATGCTGCAGGTGGCATCCACGTTCGACAGACGCATTTCTTGTTTGATATGCAATGATCATACTTTATAATCTGTCGAAAATATTATTTTTTCAGGTGATGCATTTAATTACAATAAATAATTAAAATATTATCATGCCTCATTTGCATATGAAAATAGCCTGATACCACCGCGCATCACTATCAGTAAAATACATATTACTAAATTATTATATCTGTATAGCGGGCACTCGTAATTTTTAGAACTGGTGGAATAGTGACACAATTATACACTTCATTAAGTCTTAAAAAGAACATTTTGTGCCTACTGAGTGGGCATGTACCTTTAAGAAGTTTGTCAGAATTTCTCAATTATGTCATTACTTCTATATCCCTTGAAGGATTACTTAAATAGTACAACACAGTGTACCTGTGGACAAATTCCACACATCTAGCTATGCTGCCCTTAATATGACCATCCTCGTTTAATTATGCCACCGGGTTTCGAAGAAACGGGTGGCATATAGTGTTTGGACCGTCCGTCTGTCCGTCCGTCTGTCCGGGCACACATACAGGGTCTTAGGTGGTTAGAGGCGTGGCCTAAGACAAAAGAATACAATAGATTTATTCCGTTGACCACTTAAGCCTATTGTTCCTTAGGTGGTCATTCCTTTGATCTTTTATATAGTAAAAACCACCTAAGGGATGTCACGTAAGACGTCCGTCCGTCCGTCCGTCCAATGGACAGTCCGTCCGGCCGGGCAGACATTAGGGTACTTATGTGGCTAGCCCCACAGGGTTATGGACTTGGTAAAGGATAGGGGGGTCCGTCCGTCCGTCCGTCCGTCTGTCCGTCTGTCCGTCCGTCACAGGTTTCGGTTAACCACTTTGTCACAGTTTCTCAAATATGCTGCAGGTGGCATCGCGTTCGACAGACGCAGTTCTTGTTATTTATACTAATTAAATGTGTCACCTGAAAAAATAATATTTTCGACAGATTATAAAGTATGATCATTGTACATTATAAAATAAATAGAGAGAATAAATAGTAATGTCTGTTAACATTTTAAGGAAATACTGTTATTGCCCCTGATATCAGTGTGGAAATTTTTGTCTGATATAAAGTGTATAATAATGCCAATTAGTACATTGGGTAATGGTGAATGAATGTTTATTTTGCCAGAAAATGTCATATACAGAATATACAAAACTGTCTCCCTATATTATAACCTGGCATTTGTGCCTACTAAGTAGGCATGTACCTTTAATATTACTTGATGGATTGCTTCAATATTTGGACACTTGATACATGTAAGTATTTGGAAGACACTCATGCCATCATTAATTTGAACTTGTCCTTGACCTATTTGACCTTCACATGGTTGTGGAAACACTTAGTCATTTTGTTATGTCAAAAAAAGTTTCTTCAACCTTGACCTTTTTCGTGTTTTAAGCATGCACTTCTCTGATGGTTTTCATGATTCTTTCTTTAGCACATGCCCATGTTCATGTTATGGTCAAATGCCTCGGCAGGCGTGACGTGTCCAGGCAATAACTCCATTCTACTTGACGGATCGTAACCAAATTACATGTACATGTTTATCATGGCAAAATGAAGAACCCTATTGGTTTTCTTGTTGTCGAGCCCGCTTGCGGAAAACTTCCTATGCTTATTAGTCATCATCCATATATTCATGCTGTGTCCCACTCATGTGGTCCCTGTGCCCAAGGTCAAGAAGTTTGCGTTAAATTTTTGTGAAAATGTGCGTTAAAGTTGTCACATACCTACTATCTCTGTAACCGTAAGTCGGATTTGCTTGAAATTGTGTATGCTTATTGGTCATCATCCATATATTCATTCTGTGTCTCACTCATGCGGCCCCTGTGCCCCAAGGTCAAGGTCAAATGACTTAGAAGTTTGCGTTAAGGTTTCTGTCAAAAATATTTTGTTTAAAGTTTTCACATACCTACTATCTCTGTAACCGTGAGTCAGATTTGCTTGAAACTTTGTATGGTTATTGGGCATCATCCACATATTCATTATGTGTCCCACTCATGCGACCCCTGTGCCCCAAGGTCAAATGACTTAGAAGTTTGTGTTATTATAAAATCTGCGTTAAACTTTTTACATACCTTATATCTTCACAATTGTTACTCCAATTTACTTCCAACTTCCAATACTTCTTAATTCGTCATCCATATTTCCATTCTATTGCCTGCCTATGTGGTCCACATGCCCAAGATCAAGGTCAAATGACTTTGAAATTTGTGTTAAAAGTTTTTACATACCTTATATCTCCACAACACTTACTTCGATTTACTTCCAACATTCAATACTTCTTATTCATTATCCATATTTTCATTATATAGCCTGCCCATGTGGTCCACATGCCCAAGGTCAAGGTCAAATGACTTTGAAATTTGTCTTCAAGTTTTTACACGCCTTATATGTCCACAACACTTACTTCGATTTACTTCCAACATCCAATACTTCTTATTCATCATCCATATTTTCATTATGTAGCCTGCCCATGTGGTCCATATGCCCAAGGTCAAGGTCAAATGACTTTGAAATTTGTGTTAAAGTTTGTACACGCCTTATATGTCCACAACAATTACTCTTGATTTACTTCAAACTTCAAATAATTCTTTATTATCATACATATTTTCATTCTATAGCCCACCCATGCGGCCCACATGCCTAAGATCAAGGTCAAATGACTTTAAAATTTGTGTTAAAGCTTTTACATACCTTATATCTCCACAACCCTTAATTCAAACTTCAAATAAATACACTCCGAGACCATCAAATGCCTCGGCGGGCTTGAAAATTGGGCCGCGGCCATCTGGTTATTGCTTTTTGATACTCGCTACTTCTGATTTCAATTGGGTTTTTGGCAATTTTAATTGGGTACTTAAGCAAATATGCAGCTTATCTGGAGCTCTGCATCCCAATACAATACATTAGAGTCGGTGGTGGTCGGTGGTGGTCGGGTGAACGTGACGGCGTAAATTAATGGTAGGGGTTCCTCCTTATAGGAATCACGATTTGCCTGGTTTGGCCCTCAGGTACGTTTTTATCTTTGGCTTTTTTGTTACCTGGGAGTTGAATTGGGTTATTGCCCTTTATAAAAGTAGTAAGATTATTACTGATCCTACTGCTTTTGAGAGGGGGCCAAGAGATTCTGGTGTGGCGAGGACCTGGCATCGGATCAGGATTATTCTGATTTCAGGTGCTGAATATATACTTTTTTTATTGTAAATATTCAGTTCTGATTTTGGGATTTTCCCCCCATTTGTACATGTACTTGAACATGTATATGTACTTGTACAGGTAATATATGGGATTTAGTACTAAACCCATTGACCGGGCCTTTATGACCTTAGCTGTTAATAGACCGATAAACCCCAACAAACAAACAAACAAACAAACAAGCAAACAAACAATACATTAGACACACGTCCTGACTGGGTTTGGCTCTCAGGTACGTCTTTAGCATTCGTGTATGTGAGAGTTGAATCTGGTTATACCCCTTATATGAGTAATACGATTATTCCTACTTTTAGGGGAAGGGGCCAAGTGACTTTGGTGTGGTATGGACCTGGCACCATGTAGGGTTATTCCAATTTCAGAGTTGAATATATGTTTATACCTCCAGCAATGAGTTGTGGGGGGGGGGGGGTATACTGGAGTCGGGTTGTCCGTCCGTCCGCCCTGACGGTACTATACTTATGTGGCTAGCCCCACAGGGTTATGGACTTAGTAAAGGTTAGGGTTGGTTACAATTAGCCACCTAAAAATCCTTTTATGTGGCTAAAAATCCTTTTATGTGGCTAAAAATCCTTTTATGTGGCTAATATTTAACATGTGATAAGCCACATAAGTATAGTACCGTAAGAACGTCCGTCCGTCCGTCCGTCCGTCCGTCCGTCCGTCCGTCCGTGTGTGCGTCCGTCCGTCACTAAAGTTAACATCAGAGAAATATGTTATAACTGCATATTTATGGGTACCTGGCCCACCGGGGGGGGGGGGGGGGGGGGGGGGGTATTCCGGTGGGAGGGGGTGGGGGGGGGGGGGGGGGGGGGGGGGGGGGGGGGGGGGGGTATATTCCGTAAGCCTCGCTTACTGACAAATCTAGTTCTCAATGTAAATATTCTGTTTTGGAATTTTCCCCCTAATGCAGCAGGCTAAATACGGGATCAAACCTGCTGGCCCGGCCTTAAAAGACCTTAGCTGTCGATAAACTAGTAAACACCTCGAAATCACCTTAGCTGTGGTGTAACAGTAGCCTATTTCACCAACATTGCAAAGTATACTTTAGTAGCAAAGTATACTTTGAGGGAGAAATTTTCAATTTTTTAAAAAAATTATTTATTTTTATTATACTGAATTTATTACATTATCACAGCCATTTAATGGCTGTGATAATGTAATAAATTCAGTATAATAATTCTGCATACTTTTAATCATGAAATATATGCATTTGTTAGTACTATGTGAAATAATGCATTTCTGGAAAAATAAATGATTACTCCCTCAAAGTATACTTTGCTAGTAAAGTATACTTTGCAATGTTGGTGAAATAGGCTACTGGTAACATGTTAAATGACCTTAGCTGTCGATAAACTAGTAAACACCTCGAAATCAATCGATTGATGCAAATGTTATAAGTTACTTTTTCTTTGGCGGTGGCCCAACGTTGACTTTGTGCTAATATTTACATACAGTGAAGATACTGATGAGCTGGCTCTTAACGAGCGTCTCACCAGGATCTACATGTGTATCATTATCTTGTGGATACCAATACAGGGCTCCAGATAAGGAATTAGTAAATGAGTAGTGTCACTCCATCATTTCTGAAACAATTGGGTACAGTAGAAAACTCTGAATACCGGACAGCCTCCGGATCGGACAAAAAGTCCGGTTTAGAGAGGTTTGCGGTTTTTAGAGGTTTTTCACTATTCTTACTCTCAAGACTTGATATACATGTACATGTACTGTAGTATTCTGTTATCTACGTTGTCACTAAACGTGTACTCCAAATAGCGAAGACTAATCGGCAATTTTCAATGATTAGTTTACCTCATAATTACCTTACATATACCTGCCGTCATCAATTACAGCCGCGTCAATTGATTTAACTCTTCAATGGAAAATAGCGGCATGTTTTTCGCTATTTAATTCAAGACCAAACACGGCCCGATTTGTAAATGTAAATATCGAGTATCCATCTTTGTTTTGACGAAAGTCGGGAGAAACAATTGTTTTCATTGGTCGGTTTTCCAATATCACGCGTCGATCACATGCTCGTACATTGAATAAAGAA